>PVJO010034691.1:0-10679 GCA_004026905.1 Hystrix cristata | reverse complement strand
CTCCCCTCCCCTCCCCTCCCTTTTCCCTCTCCCTCTCCCTCCCCCTATCTCCCACTGTTTTAGCACGGCTGTGAACATGGTTGAGGTTGCAACGTGGACAGACATTTACTGTATGTGCTCTCTGGTTCACTTAACAGGAATCACGACTATTTCTTGTTGCCCATAATACGCATTATGAACATCATCTCCATGTGGATATTTTGCCCAGCTCACCACCACCTGCTTCTCCTGCCAGGCCGGATGTGGAGTTGAGAAAGCCGGATCCTTTGCCTCACTTTGGGACTAACCGTGAGGCATAGGTCACGGCATTGACCTTCTCGTGGGACAAGCTGTGGTGGCATCTACCAGTGTGATGACATTCAACTGGCATGTCTACTCTTCTGATCCTATTCTGAGGTCGGTACCTTCTCTTGACAAGTCTTCTCCAAAGCCCCAATGCACAGAAATCCTTCTCTGAAGATCATCATCCTTTTCTGGAGAATATGACCAAAGACATTCAACTCAAGTTAAAATGCACATATATCTCCATTGGGTCAATGATGGATCTCTTATGAATGGTTGGTCCTGTAAGATAATATTGCCAAGTGAAGTAAAAGCTCTCTTAATTTGTGTATATCACCTCTAACACATTTCTGCAAAGATAAATTGCCTAAAAGCTCATTATTCAAACTATATTTCTGCTGTAAGTGATACATGAATATATATACATAATACAGATAAAGCGTGTGTGTGAGTTTTCTTTATAGAGCTGTATATGACTATCATATTACTCTTTCTAGTTCACTTCACATGTCATCACCATTTCTATACCACCAAACATATATTTAAAAATCCATTTACGTCTTGGCTTTACAAACCTAACTTTAAGAGCTATTAAACCTAACATTCCTTCTTGTTTTCATTGTACATCATTTCAAATAATTCAAAAATAAGGAAGGAAAAAATCCTTATTATTTCTTAAAATGAGCCTAACAAGGTACAATAAAAGATTAGTGACTTAATGTTGCCTTTTTGGTATGGAAAAATGCACTTACTGAGTAAAAGAATAGCTTTGTCTCCCAGGTATTCAGGATGTTGGTAAATAGTAGGCTTTATGGTTAGGAAAAATAAACTCAAAGGATTAAAATAGATATAATAGCCGGAGACCAACTTAATTTAAAAGTAACCCCATGGGAGAGACATAAAAGTAAAATGTTGAGTTTTTGATCTTCAGCACAGAATACAAAGAATGTTGCAAGCATAGGAGGGAAAAGAAAACATTTTCTGTGTTGAAAACAGGAACCCGGCCTATATTCCTGATGTTTTGAAGATGTAACACCATGGACCTGCAGAATTCTTGGCTCCCAATTCCAGATGCTAACTGCTTAGAATGACCATTCCCACCGTTTCCACCTGAAGTCCTCTAGGTTAACACTACTTTTGTCATTTAGCTCTGTTTTTAATGCCTCCACACACAAATACGTTTATCTAAGCAACTACATGTGTTAACATTTTATACAAAAAGAAATAATAACCTAAGTTGTTCACTCCTTTCTTGAGAGGTTTTAAGTCACCTGAAAACTTGTCTGAGCCTCACGAAATGTCTACCCCCATGCAGAAAAAAAACATTTTCATGTGGATCCACTTTGAGTTCCTATTAGCAGGACTACGTGTTGTGTGTTTCTTAGAAAATAACTTTGGCTGGTGTTCCTAATGGCATAGTATTAAAAGATCTTATCAAAATCAACTCAAAAATTGTTTCTAGGCATGTGTCTATGCTGGTAGGTTTTTTTTAAAATAGATTTTTATTAAAATTTATCCAAAATTACACAGACTTACAGGCCATTACACAAGCTTACAGACCACAATAAATTGTACCTTTTGCTTATGACAGTGAGTAACGTAAACAACTTACTGCTGGTAGGTTTTATTTCTGCTTTGTTTGCCTTTTTGGAGTGGTAGTGTCCCCTCTTATTTGGTGGCTAAGCACGATTTCAACCTTACCAACTCACTTTTGAACTTGAATCCATGGCTTTCAAGAAGGGAGATTTTTGTCCCTCAAAGGGACATTTAACAGACTTTAGGGAAATTTTTGGTTGTTAACGGCTTGGATTGGGGTATGAATTCTACTGGAGTCTACTGTGTACAGTCCAGGATTGCTGCTCAGTATTCTCTTAGAAGTACCACTGTGTCTTCCTGTCCCATGAATCAGACAGATCCAATTGTCCCTGGAACAGAAGCTGAGTCCTGGTTTAAATCTTCGGTGATGTCTGCTTACAAGCTAATATTCTTTGTTTTGAGTTGAAAGCCATCAATTTGAGCCCATTAGCAATGTTGTAGGAAATGCTGAATCAGAGATTGGACTCAGCCATCCTCAGAAGTTTGGGCCACAAGACGGATGAGTTGGAACCTTAAGAACATGGGAAGAAAGCTCGTCAGGCTTTAGCTTGGGAATCAAGATACACCTGAAAGTCCCCGTCAGACACCCTGCACGGGGGTCTGTGGATGCCTTTCAATGGGAAGAGATTTTTATAAGGAAAGAAAGAAGAAAGCAGAAAGAAGAAAATACCGGGATACCCTTTGGAATGCACTTCCCTTTTAGCCCAACTTCACATCAGATAGACCTGGTGGGGAGACCGTGACCCCTTTGGAAAGTTAAGTAATGCCTTATTAGTTTTCTTCTGTGTTAGTTGAGTTTAATTCTCCCTCTCATTAATTCTTTAAAGTTTTTATTTTTTAGCCGTTTAAATTTGCAAATAATATTAGCTGTACCATATACACCTTAAGAGTTTTAAAAATATATTTATGCATGGTCAGATGTTTCAATCCAGGTAATTAGCAAATGTCTTAGTTCACACTGTTGCCATTTTCATGGTTCAAATGCTTAACTCTACACTTCGCATTTTCCCAGACCACCACGTATTGTCTGACCTCACTACTATCTCCTGATTGTTTCCCTTCAATATTCTCTTTCTCTCTTTTGCATGCCATGGCATCAGCCCAGAAGTTAGATGAATGGGTATGGCTTCCATTGAGTTAATCGAAATTCCCATGCACATCAGCATAATGCCAAATTATACCTGAGTGTCTGTGATAGTTAAGATCTGAAGTTCCCCTCAAGGGCACACGGGCTGAAGTGTTCCTCAGTATGGTGTTATTGGGAGGGGGCGGGGTTTTAAGAGGTGAAGCCTAGAGGTCGTTGTGTGTGTGTCTCACTGAAGGCCATTTGTAAAATCCAACTCTCCTCTTCCTCTTCCTCTTTTCCACTTCCTGGCCATGAGGTAAGCAGTTCGACCCTCTACCATATATGTCTGCCATAGTGGGCTGGATTTCTACAGACCCAAAAGGTCCAGTCCTTCATAGAGTGAAACTAAAGTAAACCACTTCCGTGCATAAGCTGACTAGCTCAGGTAGTTGCTGCAGGGACAGGAAGTTGACCCGACACTCCTTGGATTACCTACTGGAAGTGACAGAATGGAATGTGGGTGAAACTCAGTCCCCAATTTCAGGCAACGCAGGTGTAGTTCTGAAACATGAATTTTCTACTTAGAGTAGTAGTAACACCATGTCAATGTGCAAAACCAACTACAGCTCACAGGCTTTCCTGAGGTGGTGCTTGTATATTACAGAGGAACTGGCCAAGGAGTAGCAAGGGGGTGTTTTTTGGTCTTCGAATTATGTCTCAGTGAACATGATTTTTAAGTTTGGCCATCCCTCGGTCCTAAGATTTGCTTTTTTTTCCTACACCCTTTTCCAGTTCTCCTAGGCTGTGTGAAATATCAGGAAAGAGACAACACTGATGTCCCTCTTTGCCCTCTACTCCAAACAGCCCAAATCTCTGCAGGGTTTTTACGAGGTTAGTGCCTTTTCCTGATTCTTGATGTGCTAAACGAAGAACTGGGCCAGGACACCTAAGAATGGCAAATCTTCAATGAGTTATTTGAGAGGGAAAAGCCAAGAAATGGTGTACAAGGTGGGAACCGGTTAATGAGCAAAGCTCGCATACCTGAGCAGGCTTGGTGTCAAAGGTTTTAATCCTTAGGGCTTGGGGAGAGATTGATGATTTGGTCTGAGGTATGTCTCCTGCCAGTGACCAGCTTGACTCAGCCCCTCTGTCATGTGGTGGAATTTTTGACCTTTTATGGCTCTGGGAGGAACCGTCGTGGCACCCAAAACCCACATGTGGGTCAAATCTTCTCAGTCCGTGACATTGTAATTAGGTTTGAGGTTATAGAGGAGAACTGGGTACAGATCCAGGGCCTTGCTGTGTGTAAGAATAGTTACCTGGGGGCCTTTTTCTGTTGTACTTAGACCTGAGCTTTCTGAGTACAATGTGGGCTCTCCTTTCCTTTACCAGCCATTTCCTTGGTTACACTATGCCTCAGATTCAGCCCAAATGCTGGGCTCCTTTTCTTAGTTATTCCCTGCTCAGCGTCTCTGTACCTCCCTAACTCTTTTACAACCAAAGCAAAGCAGGACCACACTCTTTTATTCACATTAAATATCCTCTCTCCCTCCCCTACCCACAGGCTTTTACATCCCTGAGGAAATTTCACGTGCAGAGACACCAAGCATACTGCCCTGCATGCATTTGTTATAGAAATTAAAGCCGAAAAGACAGATACTTCCTTAAATCTATTTCTATGGCTGTTTGCATAAAGCCAATGTGTCTATCTGAATCACAGATATAGGGAAAATCACGTTAGTTCATGTCTCTGCCATGAACCCTAAGCACAAAAGAATGAACAATAAGCACAAAGGAACACAAACTGGGAAGGATTTCCTTAGCCATCTGAAAAAAAAAAAAGACTATTTTGGCAGACAGAAACACCTTACTGAGATACAGGCTCTTCTGGATTCAGGCACCATGACTTTCCACTCCACAACACTTCCTTGCTGGGGTACACGATTACAAAACTAGCAATTTGGCAATAGAAGCGTGATTTTTCCCTTCCTTTCCACAAAAGACATAGATGCTTATCTTGCTGCTAGCTTGCTGATAGTTTTTTTTTCCCCCCTTCAAGGATAAGAGCTGGAAGTTTCTCAAGTGTTTCTGTGGATGTTCTGATTTGTTCAAAGAAATCTTCCCTGGATGTGCTCTAATGCATGAATTATCTTTTCTCTAGCTCTATTTTTAGGGGGCTGCTATAAGGCTTGCAGGATTTCCACTACCTTTCATTCTCTTCATTTGCATGATCGCAAGATCCAAGTACTTCTTGGCATGAGAAAAGCTGCAAATCTCATGAAAATCCATGCTGGCGGGTGCACACTACGAGCCTGGACACCAAGCAGGTTTTCCCAGGGCAGGATTCTATACTCTGTGAACTTCATCTTTTGTGTTTTGCAGGTATTTTTAGATTGGAATATCCAATTGAGGGTATACGTCTAACTTTTGTGGAGTTAAAGATTCTGGAGTGTATTCATTAGACTGGCATCATAATAAATAAATACCGGAAGCAGGGAAATTTATAAAGGCAATAGTTTTGACTTATGCTACTCCTGATGGTGAGAATAACTGGACAATTCTAAAGTAAACTCAAAAGTCTCACGAAAGGGTGTCTGAGATACAGATTTTTAAAATTTACCGATTGTCATGGTGTAACTGGTTCTACAATGTCGGATCAAACCTTGCCAGATGGTATTACTGAATATGGCAATTGGAACAGATGGCTCACGGTGGCTTCCATAGCACAGGACAAGCTGGTCCGCCCCTTATTTCCCTAACTCAATCATCCTTGAAGCAAAGAGATGGAGAAAGTGTGATCCTCAACCAGGTAGGGTAAACTAAGAAATATCAAAGGTTTGACAGTTGTCTATAAAAACTCCCACAAAAATAGTCATTTAAAAGATTACAGACTGATTCCCTGATAGAACTACAAATCAGAAACCCTGAAATTGAGGTGTTAGCAAGGCTAATTCTTTCTGCCTCCTGTGGGGAATGACCAAGTCCTAATCCTGTGTGGCTTTTCCACACCACTCATATCTCTTAGCTCATGGCCCTGTACCAACACAACACCAGCTTTTATCATTTCTTTCACTGACTCTGGATCACTGTTCTCCTCTACAAGGAGCCATCTCCATTATACGGGAGAATCTTCCTATTTCAAGATCTTGAACTTAATTGCACCCACAAAGTCCTGGTTGCAATGGAAAATCACATACATATCATGCTTCTTGGAAGCAGGACACGGACATATTTGGAGGCTGTTATTCAGTCTGCTCCAGTCTACTTCCATCTACTACAGCGAGGCATGCTGTAGTCTCTCCTTACTTGAGGTTGATAATCCTATCTGTGATTTGTGATTTGCAGTTTTTCCCAATCTGCAGCAGGACACAGATTGCAGATACCTGTTTTCCCAGAGTTCTATCATTTGCACAAATTAACTGTGTCTTGAGGAGTGGTATTTGGAAACCAGCACCTCAAAATGATTCTCTTCTTCAGATGGAAGCTTTCTGGATGGAACACATTAAATTAAAATCTGCATTTCATAACAATATTAAAATACTTCCAATCAGTAAAATGTGAAAAACAAAAACGTCTTTGAGAGTATTGTTTAGAAGATGTGAACTTGCCAGGTGGTAGTGCAGGCCTGGAACCCAGCACGGAAGAGGAGTGTGACCATGAAATGGGGGTCAGACTAGGACTGCATTGTGGATACATGACCAGCCTGAACTATTAAGGAGACACATTAGAGAAAAAACAAAACAAAACAAAACAAAAAACAGAATTAAAATGACATGAAATTTTTTGTGTGTGTGCTGGGGATTGAACTCAGGGCCTTGTGGTTGCCAGGCAAGCACTCTAACCACTGAGCTAAATCTCCAGCCCAAAGACATGAATTTTTATGAGGCTTGCCAACATTGAGATTTTAATGGAACAGCTGAAAAGGTGAAATGTTAAAAAAAAAAAGCATTATCTTTTACAATTCCTATGTTTACCAGACACAAAACAAAAAAAATTTTTTTTTAAATCTCATTGATATAGTCCCTTGACAATTCCAATCAGTGTTTGAAAACCAGTCTCTACATTTCAGACATGATTTCTGTTTTGAGGCGAAAGACTTCTTTGAGCTGAAGCCAAGTAACACTGCAGAAGGATGAATCTGGCAACAAGCTGAGGATGCTGTTGTCAAATACAGTCAATCCTCCATATCAAAAGATTCCACTTCAACAGGTTCAACCAACTGTGCCTCAAAATATTTGAAGAAAAACTCATATCTCTATTGAACAAGTGCAGACAATTTTCCAGGATATTATTCCCTGAACAGTACAGTCTAATGACTATTGACACTACTTGTATTGACATACATAGATTATATGCAAATACTGTGGTGCAAACTTGTACTCCCAGCACTCTGGGAGGCCAGGGAAGGGAGGATCAGAAGTTCAAACCCAGCCTGGGAAACTTAGCAAGACCATGGCTCAAAATAAATAACAAAAGGAGATAGGTCTATAACTTGGTATGAAGGTCTTGATCTCAATTCCTGGATTTACCACGAAGGAAAGAAGGAAGGAATGAAGGAAGGAATGAAGGAAAGAAGGAAAGAAAGAAGGAAGGAAGGAAGGAAGGAAGGAAGGAAGGAAGGAAGGAAGGAAGGAAGGAAAAGAAATAAAAGAAAGAAAGAGAAAGAGAGAAAGAAAGACAGAAAAAGAAAGAAAGAAAGAAAAAGAAAGAAAGAGAGAAAGAATAAAGAATAAAAATGCCATTTTAAATAAGGGATTTGGACATCTACAGATTTTTGTATATTTTGGGTGTCCTAGAGTCCATTTTCACCTGATAAAGAGGTATGACTATAATTCCCTTGAATGCCTGAAGTTTGATGAAGGAATGAACAGACACACACACACACACACACACACACACACACACACACATATGGTAGCAAGGGGCTTGCTTTATTTTGAGACCAAGTCTGCTGAACTAGGAAAGGAGATCGATGTTAGAATATCCCTTCTCCCATTCTATGATGGAACAATAGTGTAGCATTTGAAACCATATTACAAATGCAATATTGAGCAAGAGGGAGCATTCTGCATGCTAATGGGGGAAAGCATCTGATTTCATAGAGTTATAAATCTAGTGAGTGCAGGAAAATGTTTATATTCTAAAGAGGACTAAAAAAGGGAGTTAAGAAGGACGCCACAGGTGGACAGCAAACAGCTTAATAGAAAGAAGTCGCTCAGGGGATGGAGGCAGAGAAGTAACTCTGAGTATCCGCAGTCACCTAAACCATGTTCTTGAATGACATGAGGCACACGAGACAAAGCCCAGACGACCTGCGCTAATGAGAGAGTTCATATCATTCAAGGGAGCAATCTAGGAGGACACCTAAAAGACATACCATGGAGCCACACTAAAAACATGACGATGAGATAAGTGAAATCGCTCCCCCTACAATGTGTTTTACTTCATAAGGACGCATCTTAAATATTACCATTTCAACACAGGTAATCAGTACATAACAATTTACACCATTCTCTGTAAATACCACTTTTTCTTTATCCATTCATCTGTGGATGAGTATATGGGCCACTTCCAAGATCCAGTTATTATGAGTTGTACTGCTATAAATAGCATATGCACAGATCTCTCTAATATGATGTCTTTTAACTCTTTTGGGAAGATTCCTAGAAGAGACATACCTGGGTCTCACGGAAGTTTTAGTTTTAGTTTTTTGAATAATCTCCATATTGTTTTCCTCAGTGACTGCATCAGTTTACAATTGAACCAAAAATGTAGAATGGTTTCTTTTCTATCCTAGTCTTGCTGGCATTGGTTATTATTTGATTTCTTGGTAATACTCATTCTTTCTGTAGTAAGATGGAATCTGATTGTTGTTTTAACTTGGATTTGTCTCGTAGTAATGTTGAGCATTTCTGCATGTATTGATTGGCCGTTTGTATATCTCATGAGAAGTGTCTTTCCAATCCAATTACTCCAGTTTTGACTGGCCTTTCATTTTGAGAGCCAAAGTTTTAAAGTTCTCTCTATATTTTACATATTTGTTTTCTGCTCAGGAATAGCTTTCAAATGTTCCCATTTTGTAGTTTCTCTGTTCCATCTATTGGTTATTTCCTTTGCTGTGCACATGGTTTTTAATTTGGTAAAATCCAATTTGTTGATTCTCAAAAATTAAAGACATTAACCATGTAATAATAAGTGAGCAAAAAAAAATTTCTAATAACCACATAAATGTCTCAAAAAGCTGGTGAAAAAGGAAATCTATTGATGATATAATCATTAAAACATGCTTATCAACTCGATTGGCTTGACAGATACCTAACAGATAAGCAAAGCACACTTCCGAGTGTGTCCGCATAGTTCACAGGGGTGTGACCTTAGGTACTACATCTACTTCTTAGGCTTTCCCTGTCTGATACTCTTTCTAGACCACCATAAAGCTTCCCTCCACCCAAAATTTCTGTCTGGATATTTCTGTTTTTGAGCCAGCTAACCATAGAAAGAGCCCTCTGAAATCACGATCTGAACAAACCTCTCCTCTTTTGAGTTGCTAAACCAGGTAGTTTGGCCCAGTAATGGGAAATCTGACCAATACAAGAGGACACTTTGCATAGTCTGAGAGCAAGAGTGTGTTGTATACTTACATCCTGTTGATGCTCAGAGGAGCCTCACGTCAGACGCCTACTAATAACCATTCATGGGCCCTGGCTGCCATATTGGACAGTCCAGGTCACTGGCCTTTCAAAGAATATGCCATATTGTGATAACAAATACTTGTGGTGGGGTAATTTATGAATAATAAAGTTTTATCTTTATCAACTATTCACCAGCAACTATTGAACATCTGTAAGGACCTTCTGGTTCTATCGTGTCATGGTGGAGGGTACTAGATGGAGAGACAGAGTCAGTGTGCCAGCTCAGATCTCTCTTCCTCTTGTTCTAAAGCTGCTAATACCATCATGGGCCACATACGTCATGGCCTTATCAAATCCCAGTCATCAGCTCCAAACGTCCTGTTTGAAAAGACCATGAACATACTACTTTGGGAATTATGTTTTCATCAGAATAACACCTGGGAAATGCCTACAAATTATAGTAGTATGTTCAACCAAAACAGGATGAAACACAGAGTGTAAATCCCTTCAGAAACGCAGTGTTTTATAGTTAATGCACATTAATTCGTGCAAGAACTATTTCCAGAACAATCATATGAGTAAGAAAAGAACAAGCATCCAAAGGAAAATTACCTGTGCCCTCAAATAACTTAATTTTTAAAAAAAGGAAGATAAGACCAGCAACTATAATATCACATGAACTATGGTAATTCCATTGGAGATATTGCTTTTTAAATTATTTATTTTCTGGAATTCTCATACAAGTTAGATAAATGAAAAATAGTGGATGACAAGAAGATAGACTTTGTGGAGACCAGAAAGAGATCTGAAGATGACAGAAGAGAGGAAGATAGGGAGGAAAAGGAGAAGTAAAAATGACCAAGACGTAATATGTATATGTACCAGTTCTTCAAAATGAATGTAATTACTATGTATCACAAACAAAGATCTATAAAAAATAAACAAAATTTCACAGGCAATATATAAGGAAACAGGCCATAGCCAGCCAGAGGATAAAGCCACGAATGATTTCAGGGAGTAGAACTCACCACAGGCATGTTGAAAGCTAAGTAGGATTTGTTGAAAGGAAAATTGAGAAGAGACGAATATTCAATATGGTGGCC
>PVJO010034690.1:0-10683 GCA_004026905.1 Hystrix cristata | reverse complement strand
GCCGAGGTTCAGAGAAGCTGGTGAATTAGCAGGTTCTTCAGTGTAGTCACTTTGGGCTCCGCCACGCAGTGGAATCCGGAGTGGATGTTACAGCTTCTTCTACGAACATCGCTCGTTCTTGCATTCTCTTCCCACGCTTGTCTATACCCGGTAATCATCCTCTTTTCTGAGAGATACCTTAAAATTAATTTTCGCAATTCACATTTAAAAATCTTACAGGATTCCCACTGTATACCAGCATTTGTAAGGTTGGCAAAAGCAAACAGAACGTGGTTCCAGCGCACCAGGAAGGGTCGGTGCCAGAATCAAGATTAATGCAGGCCTCGGGTTGAGTTTGGAGGAGAGCTTGGAGTTTTCGCTGTGCTTTTCATTCACCATGTTAGAGCTGGAAGTGTTTTGAGGTCGTCAATGCAAAACCGCGGTTTTCACAGATGGGATTAGGGAAGAAAAGTGCCCACTCAGTTATTCTTGGCTGTTTTCCGACTGTGGGATAGTCTTTTTCCAGCATAACCTGCTCCTTCTGAGAGGTACGGAGAAAGTTCCAGATCAGCTTAAATGCAGTAATACAGATAGCAGTTTTCTGAAGTAAAATATATCTTCGTTCCTTTTTTTTTTTTTTAAACAGCTAGACTTTGGGATCCTTGAGGATATTCACTTTTGTACTTTTGAATATCCTCTCACCATATTCAGCATAAAAAAACACTCTTAATGATTATCCTAGGCAAGACGGGTAGGCTCAATGGATTTATTTTTGTTCCTTTTTAAAGTTTTGGTTTTCGTCCTCATTTTTAAATAGACAAGAGTCCCAGGTGACTCTCCAGACACAAGTGTGTTTTCAGAAGAATGTAGGTAGCCTGGCACTGGAGAGTGGTTATATAGTTTCAGGGTGTTTCTGTACACGTAGGTAGGAGCAGGGGAATCGTTGACTTAGAACCATCAGTGCTACCCAGGCCAGAGATTATAGGGAGCCCCTTTAACCAGGGTGCTTGGCCCCTGTGCCGTTTGAAGACAGTCTGTGACACTGTAGTGTACACAGTTAGAAAACAAGAAACAGCAAAAGTTCTCTTTGAAGCTAGCTTTTGAGGAGAACTCCATAATTTGAAATAACAATAGTGGGTTTTTTTTCCCCACTTTGATTTTTGTGTATTTTCCAGAGCTAATATGTTAACGTGTTGCCATTTTTATTTGGGTCTTAGTAGAAGTTGTTCAAGAGAGAGTGATTAGAGTAATAGAATCCTAACATTTTATTGCTGGACAGGACCAGATCAGTTAGCCCACTGCTGCGGAGCAGTGCTGCTGATGAGGGGAATCGAGGCCTCTGTCCTCAGACCACTTTGATTTCCCTCATTCCACTTGGGCTTTCTTCACTATTTCTTAGTTGTTTTATCACCCCTAGTGCTTGTGTGTTTCAGTATCTCTTTTGATTTTGATTTTTGTGTGATGCACCTTGGACCCGTTTTACCCTTAGAAAGTGGTATGTTGTGTGAATGCAGATTGAGTTTTTTCCCATATCATGATTACTTATAACATATGTTTATGTTTTGCAGGTGTGAAAGGGTGGCTGTTGTACTGCAGTCATGGTGCAGAAATACCAGTCACCAGTGAGGGTGTATAAACACCCCTTTCAATTAATTATGGCTGTAAGTATACTACATTTTGCTTTACTCTTTGGCTTCTTATTTTTTTAAATATGAGATTTTGATTATCTGTAAACTTATATTCATTGTTTCTCTCCATTACTTCACTTAATTCTGAGATTGGTTTTTGTGTGTATTTTTGGGGGGGTGTGGGGGATTGAACTCAGGGCCTTGTGCTACTTGACTTAATTCTATTTTTATGCTTATGAACTGTATCTAGGGTATGTAACACATTCTTAAAATGTAAGCCTCTGACTTAAAATCTGCACATTTTTAAAAAAGTGTGTGTTAGTGATGTGTGGATTTATGTTAGTCTCCTGAAAACACAGAAGTGAGATTCTGACTAAATACTTGCCGTGAATTTTGCTGTTTTTCTTTGGTTAAGTAGCAAAGGAATGTGGAGTGTGGTTTCTTCCTTCTGCTGCTAGTTTGGAAGAGTGCTCTGGTCACAGGTGAATTCTCGTTGGGTAGTCTCAGAACTGAGCATTGTAGGATGGAGTTTTATTGAGCTATCAGTTTACTAACGGATCCATGAGTCAGTTTAGAAGTCCACAAATGGGGAACTAAGGTCCTTTTAATTACTCACCTGAAGAATTTGGCTGAAAATAGAACATTTTACTAGATGCAAAAAGGAAACCTTTTCCAATCACTTTTAAATCACTATCAGATATTCTTTCCCTTCTCTTTTGTTACTACTAAGGAGCAATCTATTTATCTATCTTTCTGTCTCTCTCCCCGAATCAAATTCAGTAGTTAGGTCCATTGTTTACCCTAATGGGGAAGTTTGATTAGGATCTTGTCCATTTGGTTTGTGACCAGAATCGTGGAAAGAATTAAGTTCGTGAACCAAAGTGTCACCTGTCTATATGAGTCACGTCAGAAAAACGCTTCTATTAGGAACATAAAAAAATGTTATCAGGCTGAACACATACCTGTGATGCTAGTGCTGAGATCAGGAATCAGAACGTGAGCAGCTGGGTCAGCAGTCGTGCTCAGCTCCTTCAGGTCTCCGCTCCCCTACCTTTCCAAGTGAGCCGGGATTTTGACTTCTGACACCGAAAGTGACTCTTCCCTGTTTCTGTTCTTCATGTGAATACAAACCCAGGTGTTTTTGATCTGGCTGTATGTGCTTAGCATTGTACTTGTGAAATTTGTCTAGATCAGTAAAGTCTTGAAAAATAAAACAACGGGCTGAAGGTATAGCTCAGTGGTAGAGCACTGGCCTAGCATGCACGGGCCTTGGGCTCCATGCCTAGCACCACAAAAAAGAAAAAGAAAAATTCAAGTCCTCTCAAGGGAAAAGGAAAGGTTTGTTTGATTTCTTTTCCAATTGAGGTATAATTCGCATACAGTGATATAGTCTGTTATTAGCTGTACAATTTAGTCAGTTTTATCGAGTCACCCAGACCTCTATTAAGACAAGAACACACGCACATCCATTAGCCCAAAAGTTTCTTTGTCCCCCTTTCCTGTGAGCTGTGAGACTTGTTGTGTGGGGGGTGTGGCTATTTCATAGAAACAGTTCTGCCTTCCCCTCAAGTGTGTTTCAGTAGGGCTGCCCAGTATTTTATGGAATGACTCTATCAGAAGGGTGCTTTCCTTTCTGCATGCTCTGTGTGGATTTGGCTTTGATCGCGTGGCATAGAGATCTGGTGCAGCCAGCTCGAAAGGGCGGTTTGTTAGCGGCAACACACGTGCTGTGGTAGGACTCACAGGGCAGTGCAGGAATTCCGGCTGGGACAGGCTGGAGGCTGGCAGTGGAGGCTGGTTCCTGGCAGCTCAGGGGGCCTCTGCGGCACTTGTTCCTGGAACTTCACGCGGCGGGGCCCTGTCTCACTCCATGTGCGGAGCCTTTCTGTCCTGCCACCAACTGGCTTCTCAGTTCACTTGACTTTCCCTTCGCCTGTGGCTTCAGTTGTGCTTTCTCAGCTGGCCAAAACCTTCTGGCTCTGGTTCAACCTCGTGTCATTTCTCGTTGCTTTCTTCTCAGTTTCTAGGTGAGCTGTTCTGGTCACATTCCCCAGTTCACATTCAGGAGAAACTCAGTCTGGTTCACTTCTTCCCCCGGACCAGGCAGGGGGCGGTGGGCAGAGCGGGGGCTTTCTGGGGGGTTTGCCTGACCCTTGTTCCTTTCTGCAGGCTGTGGAGATGGGCGAAAGTGTCTTGGGTAGAGAGGAATGTATGCTGTGAAGCAGTGTCTTGTCTGCCCTCTGCGGGAAGGCCAGGCACTAGGATCTGGCTGACCATGTTTTCCTAAACCTTAAGTATGGTTTGACATTCTGGAGGCAGCCCTAGTAGTTCCAAAGTTGGTCACTTATCCCAATACTAGGTTTGGTAAAGAGATGTTTCGATTGATGTTTAACACTTCCTTATTTTTCTTACTATTTCAAAACTGTGAAATTTGCATTGTAAATTTTATGCAGTAGTTTACAAAGAATTCAAAATTCAAATTCTGATCTGACCTCAGTCTTGTAAAATTGAGGCAATCACAAATTGCCTTTTTTACGGCAGTGGTTAATTTTCTCTTGAATTGTTAGAGGATATTTTTTTCATCTCAAAATCAAACATGTTACCTTTCTGCTTCCAAAAATAGAATATTTGTTAAGTGGTTGTGATTTTTGAATGGTGTAATTTGTCCCTTTTTCTGACCATATTTGTGTGGTGTAACATCCTCAGCATTTAGTTTTATGTTTTTCTCCTTAAGGAAAAACAATAGTGTGTTAGAGCTACTCTGAAATGCCCTGTTTAGTTCATTATTCACAGTGGGGAAAGAAGTACACAGTTAAAGCGAGGACAGAGCTGTAGCTTCAGCTGAAGTGTTGGTTTTTGTCTTGTTTTTTTGGTGTCAGGGCCCGAACTCAGGGCCTTGTGCTTGCTAGGCAAGCGCGCTATCCACTGTGCTAAATCTCCAGCCCCTTGAAGTGTATGTGAGAACATCCCAGAGTGTCCTTCTCTAGTGCTGGGGCACGACGAGGTCAGAGGAGCATTCAACAGGTGGTAAGGGGTGCAGGAGTGGAGAGGTGCATCTGAATGCTCATTTATATGGGTTCTCAGAGGTGAAGGCCTGGGACAAAATGAACTGACCCAACTTGATGCTCTTTTTGGTTTATTTAAATAAGAATTTAATTGTAATTTAGGATTGCCAGAAACTTGTTTAGGTAGAAAGTGCCCAATGTAGGTAGGTGAACAGTAGGTCAAAACATGTGAATTGCATCTGGAATGAATTAGTGAAATTTTACTGTTTGTTTTGGGATCAGTAGCGATAAAAATCAAGTTAAAGTTCTCATTAACTCCTTTGAATTAAAGAATGGTGTTTAAGCAAGCAAAACTGAGGTGGAGGATTTTAACAGGCATCTCTGGCATTTTGGGGTGCTCCTTTCATTAGATCTTAGCACAGAAGCAGAAGCTGGAGTGGCAGTGGGTTGGAGAAATCACTGAGCTCAACTCTGCTTTGAGGGCTGAGGGATCTGAGGCTGAGGAGGTAAAACTTACACATTCAGTGGCAGAGATTTGATTCTTCAGTTTAGTGTTATTAAACACTGTGCTTCTCTCTGCCCCCTAGTAACGTGTATCCTGAAGCATTTTATGAAGGTTTTTGACCATGAAGATGTCTTTAAATGTTCCAGTGTCAGCCAGACATGTTTCCCAAGGCTGCTTTTCCTGGCTTTTGGGGAAGAGAAATGAGTCTGGGAAGGACACTGCAACTGATTGTGCCTTTAAAGGATTTATGGCCTCACTGGGCATCAGGATGTGTCCCACAGATTAGGAGCTTAGAACGGGAAACATACTTCTGAGGTGCTTGGGTGGGAGTGTTTTACCTTGAAATGTTTAGGATAAAACACAGGTTTGAAAGTTCAGACACTTGAAAGCTTAGGCAAGTACAGCCTTTCTCCTTGTTAGTGGTTCCCTGGCTGGAAGTTGAGAGAAGGGAAAGCCTGAGAGCCCACCTCGGTAAGGCTATGGCTTGGTCTCTGTTCTTTTTTCTGCCGAGAACAGTTGTCACTTTGGTAGTTCGGGACGCATGGTAGAAGAGGCTCCGGTAGCTTCTGTATATCGCAGACTCAGAACCTTGTCCTGTTCCTTTTCTGCCCAGGCCATCGTGAGCAGAACAGATTCGGTCAGCTCGTTCCTTCCTTGTCCACACCTCCCCCACTCCAAGGTCCCTGTTCTCTCAGTCCTGCTGTCTCCCAGAGTCCCCTCCTCCTCTCTGTCCCTGCGTAGACAAATGTCTGAGAACCCGAGTCCTTGTCTCTGTGGAAAGAGTAACTAGAGGTTCCCTGCTAGTTTTCCTCCTTACATCATTGAACCTTAGGTTCCTCTCCCGAAGAAATGCACACCACTTTCAATCCTGTCAGTCCTGTGGAGGTGATTTCCTGCTGTCTGGCTGCTCAGCTTTAAAGCCCTTTATCTTCTCTTCAAGGCCCTTTCTGCCTCAGTTCTCCCCTGCTTGTCTCACTTTATCTCATAGGCTGTGAAAGTTTCCCAGCGTGAACTTTAAAATCTATTCCATAGGGCTGGGGATTTAGCTCAAGTGGTAGAGTGCTTGCCTAGCAAGCTCAAGGCCCTGAGTTCAATCCCTGGCACCAAAAAAAAAAAAAGAAAAATCTATTCCATGCTGTCCTGGTCTGCCCCACCCCCAGTCTTCTGTGCCTGCCCCTGCTCTTCCCTGTTATATTTCTTTGCCTCAGGTGTTTGCATTTCCCGATCTGTCTCTCCAGTTCTTGTTCTTCCTGTCCTGCCCCACTTCCCTGATGCCTTTGAGGACATGCTTCATGCTTCTCTCCCTTCCCTCTGACGTGTGCTTGTTTTTCAGCGCTGGAGTGGAACCCAGGGCCTCATACGTGCAGGCCAGGCAGGTGTGCTACCACCGACCTACTCTCCCAGCCTGACATGTTCTTAACCATGTGTCAGTATTAGGTGTTTGGGCTTGTAATTGTACTTGTTTTGCTTTTTTGGGTCTTATGTTTCATGTTCCTTCAGGGCAGTGGATGAATCTGTGAAGTGTTGGTACTAAGCACATAGTCATGCAGATATGTATGATCAGCAGATTTCTGTTTTTTTCACTCAGATCCAAAATGTAACTCCAGTCCAGGTTTCAGACAGCAGATGTGTGTCGTTTCCATGGAAGACAAGAAACATGCCTTGATCTTTCAGTTAACCAGTGCCACCTCAAAGAGTAAGGTCCTTTTGTGATGGTTAATATTTTATATTCTTCCTGAATTATTCAGAGTCTTGTCAACAAACACTAATAGCAATTTAAGTGGTATGTTTTTCCAGATTGAATAACCAAAAAACCTGTTTGCCAGTCTAGTTGTTGATTAAATGGCATAGTAATGAAAATTTAGTTTTTCTCTCCTTGTCCTCTGTTTCATTTTTTCCTATCTCTTTAGGCTCTTCCTTTCACCCCTCAAGAGTCTTACATCTTCCCACTGAGGCTAGAGGAAGGGAGGAGGAGAAAGAGATTTGCTCAGAAACTAGTACAAACCTGGGCCTGCCATCCAGTGATTCTGTACCTAGTAACTAGACCAGTAGCTAGCCAAGCTGTGAGGAATGGTGGGATGAAACAGACTCCCGGTGTGAGGGCAGGTGAGGCAGGGCCTGGTAATGGTCCTCGTGTCCCTTTTGTGACATCCTGCCCCTTCCCCACCTCCTAATACCAGAGGAAGGGAGCCCTTTGTAGGTAATGACTCTGCTTAGACTTGTTTAGTGTAGCCTGAGGAGAGTCTGCTCTTCCTCAGGTCCACCCTGGTCTTGTGGAGTGAGGGAGGGGTGTGCAGGAATCCCTGGGGGTGGGCTGCACCCCTCAGGCTGGAGCGCCTCCTGAGTGTGTGTGAGTGCCTCCCAAGGAGCCCCACTCCCCTCACAGCTGTGTCCAGACACTCCAGCTGGTTGGTTGGGTGCTGGAACCGTCCTGCTTTCCCCCTTTCTTAGTGTGTGTGGCAGCCAGCCTTCCTCTCAAGCTCCATTTATTCACGCATCCCTTTTTGCCTGAAAATATTTTGAGCTGACTCTCCTCTTTTCTCACTCTTCCTCTCACTCAGGTCCCGTGCATATAAGATTTTCAACATTGATTAGTTATCATGAAGTATTTTTATTCTACCTTAATTTTCTCAAAGTACATCTTCCTGTCATTTTAAATCTCATCTCTGTGTCTTTCTATATTTCTCTCTCTGGTTTCCAAGTCCCTGGTGGTTAGGTATGATATGGAAGTATGCCTTTTTCAGCCTGGGGGGTGTAGCTCAGTGGTAGACCACTTGCCTAGTGTGTGGGAGGCACTGAGTGTTGTCCCTAGCAGTGGAGATGGAGGGAGAGAGGGAGAGAGGGGGAGAGAGAGAGAGACACGGGAGGGGGGAGAGAGAGAGAGAGAGAGAGAGAGAGAGAGAGAGAGAGAGAGAACGCATGAGAGCTTTTTCTTTTATACAGGTATTATTAGATCTTTGAGCAATCTAGTATACCGTCAGCCTCTTTGTGTTTTTGAGACAAGGTCTCAGTAGGCTGCCCAGGCTGGCCTTGAACTCCCAATCCTCCCACACCAGTTAGAGTTCATTTTTACTCAGATGAGCATCCCCCTTTGAAGGGAGGCTGACTCAAAACCTAGCTTTGTTCAAACCTGGCAGTGAAGGAAAGTGTTAACTTTGATAAGGAACTCAGGGTCTTGGTTGTCATTCATTTGTATATTTATTTATTTATTTATTTTTGTTTTTTGAGACAGGGTCTCACTGTGTAGTCCATGTTGACCTCAAACTCAAAGTGATCCTCTTGCCTCAGCCTCCCAAGTGCCACTATGTCCAGGTGTCTGGTTTTCTTTCAGTGGAGGACTACGATCTTCTCGTCTGTAAAGGTTTTGGATGCCCAGTGCGTGAGTCCTATTGCATTTAATAAACTGGGGTGTAATTAATCTGACTTACTTGGTGTTAAAAAGGGGCAGGTACTGTCGTGCTCACTGCAAGCCCTTCACGGAGAGGTGGGCACTCCTTACTTTCTCTCCCACCCTCCCATAGCATCATAGCTCTTGCTTTGAATTGTTTTGAATGTGCCAGGCAGAAAGTGGTTAATGGTGCCCAAGGAAAACATGTCCAAGAGCAATCAGATAGGATCAGATTGAGCTTCTTGCCTCTCTCATTTGCCTGCTTTTGTTAAAAAAAAAAAAAAAAAAGTAGAAAAACCCAAAGCCTTGTATTATGGAAAATTTTAAGCACAAGTAGAGAGAATCGTACAACAAATATCATGTGCCTGTCACCCATATGATATTGATATTGGGATGCTGTCATCATCTTACAATAATTTTCATTTTTCCTGCCTACTTTTACTTTCCTGGTACACTTAAAGAAGATTTCAGGTATCTTGCTAATTCATTCATAAATATTTCAGCTAAGTGTCTGGCCATTAAGGACTATTTCTTTTTGAAACACAGCCCCCATGTTATTATCACACCTAATAAAAAGATTAATGATTCCTTGATATCTGAGATCCTTGTTCATATTTTCTCAGTTGTCTAAAAATATCTTTTATAAGTTGTTTGGAGCCTGCTTCAAGTAAAATCACTTGCATTTGGTCAGTATGTTTCTTAAGTCTGTTATTCTCCACCATTCTCCCTTCCCTTTGGTTTCCTTTTATGCCATTGACTTGGTAGAGAAACTGGGTCATTTGTCTTGTGCACTCACCTCAAGCTTTTGCTGATTTAATTGTTTCTTACAGCTAATAGGCAGAGCAGAAGGCCAGGCCTCAATGTGATCAGTCCAGCCACTTTTCGTCAGTTCTGTTTAAACACTTGCTGATACAGACTGACACTAGTAACGGTTAAAACCAGCTGTTTTGCTTGTTCCCATGATGGTTCTAGGTAATTTTGGGTTGCACATACGGTGCAGAATGTCTTTACCCAAATTAAACTGGGCCATTCTATTCACCGGTCTTTTTTAGCTCACTGACTTGGGCCGCATCCTGTATTTTGTCCTGAGAGGGATGAGTTTATTGGCAGGCTCCTGTGTAGTGTTCACAGCAAGGGCTGGGCGGAAGTGTGGTCCATGACTGGTGAGTAGCTGGTGTACTGTAGTGGGCTGAGTTGTCCAGGTGTGCTGGTCAGTCAGTCTTCTCCTTTTCCATACTTCTTTCATCAGAGCTTTGAATGTGGATATTGCACTGTGCTGGGGAAGGATGCACCCGTAGAAAAATCTACTGTAGAGGAGGACCAGCCTGGCAGCTATTAAGATCGACTTATCTTTCTTTCTTGATTGTTAACGAAAACTTATACGAGAGTGAAACAGTTCTAGTGGAGTTCACTACTAACTGCCTGTTTTGGCCAGGAAACAAAATATACAACTGGGGATCCCTAATAGTAAAATTATTTAAATATCGTGAAAGAAAGCCTATATTGCATTGTGATTTTCTTTGAAAGGTGAAATTTGATGTTAGGAGAACTAGCCTTTTTTGTTGTTGCAAAGAAAAGTCTGACCGGGTGTGGTACCACACACTTATAGTCCCAGCTACCGGGGAGCCGATACAGAAGGATCACCTGACACTAGGAGTTGGAGGCTGGCCTAGGCAACATGGGACCCCTATATGAAAAAAAAAAAAAAAAGAAAAAAATCTGCCTGCATATTTCACCGTCCTGTTTTTACACTAGAAGGTTTGCATTGGTACTAAGGTCCAGTTTGTGCGTGTCTTATGTATGTGGCAGATGACTACATGTTTATCTTTCTGCCTCTTGAGTCTCCTTCTGCTCTTTCTGGCTCCTTTCACTGCCCCACTTCCTTGCCTTCTCAGGTGCAGACGGACTCTTCTTTCTTTGCCTCTAGTTTTGCCTTTGGTGACCTCCAGATGTGTATTTTGTGTTTTCTAGCCATAGCTATCCGGTTCTCTCTGGCCCGATGTCTCTTCCTGGACAACCTCATTTCAATGTGTGCCTTCAGCTCTCACTTGACAAATCAAGTACCTTAAAGCTTTATGCAGCCTACCTACATGCCCCTCAGGAGCTTGCAGACTCCTGGCCTTCTAGACATCTCTATTTGACTATTCCAAGGCAGATCTAGTACATTGCAATGGAATC
>PVJO010034689.1:0-10682 GCA_004026905.1 Hystrix cristata | reverse complement strand
ACATTTAGACCTCCAGGGTTATCTTCAATGTCAAGGTGATGGTTAGTTCCAATTGGTAATAGTGACTTCAGAGAGAAGAAGAGAAAGGAGAATAACAAAGCAAAAAGCTAAAAGAGGGACTATGGGAGAAGAAAGGGGGGGAAAAACAAACATACAAACAACCAAAAAAAAAAAAAAAAGGGAACAGCAAAAATCAAGTCTGGGGGGAAAAGCAGAAGACAGTGTTACCCATGATCAGTCCCCGACCGCATGCCTGAATGTTGATGGGTCCAGACCCTGCCGGCGCCGCTGCCCGCCGCACGATCGGCGTGTGGGCGGGTCCAGAGACAGGCGCGCGCCCCTTTCTCACCTCAGTGGGCCGTATTGTGCTGATTAGTCGGGTGCTCGCGCGTCCCAGATGTCTCACGGGAACCGAGCAGGTCCTTGCCAGTGTGTGGGGGCGGGCGTCCAGCCGCTGTAAATTCTTCTTAAATCCTGTTTCTCTGATTTTCCATCTTCTTTAACTTTCACACGGAACTATGCCTCTTTATTCACATTTTTATGATGCGCTGAAGACAATCAAAATACTACTTTAAAAAGATTTACATAATGGCTTAGCAAAATGCTATCTGTACATAGTATGGAACATTACTTAGCCTTAAAAAAATGAAATTCTATCACATGTTATGACACGTTTAAAATTTGAGGCCATTATAATAAATGACACAAGCCAGTCACAAGAAGGTAAATGCTGTATGATTCTACTTAAATGAGGTTCCTGTAGTAGTCAAATTTACAGAGACAGAAAGTGGGACAGTGGTTGTCTGAAGCTAAGAGAGAGAAGGAATGGGGAGTTATTAAGTAACGGGTGTAGAGTTTCTATTTTGCACAGCGAAGAGTTCCGGACATGGATGGGTAGTGATGATGGTTTTGTTACAGTCTAATTGTAGTTAACTCCATTGAACTTAAAAATGGTTAAGATGGTAAACGTTATGTAACTTGAATTGTTCCACAATTAGAAAAAAAAAAAAAAGAAATAATTTTGGAAAAGATTTACTTGAGTCTTCTTGATCTTACTGATTACTTGTTATCTACTCATTTTTTTTTAAAAAGCATGTAAATGTAAGACAAGAATATTCTCACCTAAAATATTCAGTCAATGCAGAATTGGGCAGAATGAAGAAATAAATTACCTTTGATGTATGCCCAACTTCTTCCTTCTGCAAGGAAGCAAGATATTGTATGACCAAATAAATAGCCAAGGTGATGTGTCAGATCTCTAATTTAACTCCTACCCACAGCAAACTATTCACTCTTGCTGTACAAATGTAAGTCACAAAAATAAGAACGACTAAAATCACAGAGGAAAAGTTTAGAAAATATAACAACCTGATACCATTCGGTATAAAACAACCTAATATCAAGGTAATAATATTTTGCAACATTAGGTATTTGAATTGGCACTAATAACGAAAGTTTTGAGAAAATACATGTTTTGTAAATTTAAACATGAACAAAAAATGTTAAGTAATACCAAATACTGTGTCTTTTCTTTAAAAAGAGAAATATACAACATTTTTAGAAGAATTTCATCAAAAAATAAATTTTAGCACTTAACACAGATAAACTTCAGATGGAAAAATCACTTACGTGGGTCATTTCAGTCCACACATACCTAAATTATTAAGTATCTATTACTACTGTATGGAACATTTTGTTTTCTTAATGGATCACTTGGAGCTTCTCTAAGACTGTGGAAGATAATAACTCTTGGCTTCTAACATCCAAGAAATCATCAGCTTTTCTGTTTTCTTTTGGAAATACGTGACTAGAATAAAGACATCTATCCCTTTCTGCCATCCACCCACACCCTACCGCAGTGCTGCTCCATGTCTGCAGAGCCTGCGAAGGTTGTGTTTTTTTTGTTTTGTTTTTGTTTTTGTTTTTGGTGCTGGGGATCGAACTCAGGGCCTTGGGCTTGCTGGGCAAGCACTCTACCACTTGAGCTAAATCCCCAACCGAAGGTTGTTTTCTATATGCACCTTTGGGTACCACCTCTAGCACTTTGTCTTTTTTCCCACCAAATCTCAGCCTCTGAAATAAGTCAAAGGGAATTCAAACAAATACGATGAAGACGTTCCAGGAGAGGAATTGTAAAACAAAATTCTGGACACTTGATAAAGAGATGATATGTTCATTCTCAATCAGTATTGGAGAAGTTGATATTCTTACCTGTGGGAACTCTGTCTTCAACCTAATCAAAGTTTCATCTGAGAGGTAATGGACCAGTAGATTTTCATAATTCAGATGTAATATCTTTGTTAAGATTTTTAAAGCCATCCCTTTTAAATCATAATGCTGTTTGGGGATGGTTCTCATTACTGGTCCTCTGCATTGCATCACTTAGATGAGCAGGGCCAAGACAGCTGCCACTCACCTGGGTTTATCCAGATCCTTCTACCCTAGACCACTTTGTCTCCAATCTTCCAGTCATCTTCTTCCAAGTTCCTCTGCCCACAATTTTTATAATATATAAATAAATACATACAAATATATTTAGAATGAATATATATATATATATTATAGTTCTGTATATGTTATATAGGATAGACTATATATTCTAACCCACTGCAATTCCCAAATCTGTGCGTATTGAAAGAAATCTTGATCACCACTGTCTTTCAAGGCTCATCTTGTTACTCTTGGGTAAAGATGCTATGCATTTTTTTTACTTAAACCCACATCCATTCATTCATTCATTCATTCTATTTTTACTGAACACCTATTCCCTGTCAAATAACGCTACCAGGGTTTGGGAATCAAAGAATAAAGAAACATCAAGTCCAGAATTACTACCAAGATGTCATGTCCACCACCCCTGGCATGACAATCACTCAAAACTATCTGACAGTGAAAGGCATTTTATGAAAACATCTTTTGTGAAGTTGCTCCTAAAGTGTCAGCATGTTCTTGCTGATAACGACTCCATCACTGTTTATATAGTAATGCTGGTTCATGGTCTAATGGAAGCCAGAAATAAGACATTGTAAGAGATAAACATCATGAATATGGTTTCAAGGAAAAGATATAAATGTTAGATGTCCCAAAAATAAGATTTATCCAGTAGCAGAAAGATCAGCCTACAGAATTAATATGTATGAAGTCATAAAATTATATTTGTAAGCAAAGAAAATTAACACAGAGCCTGCAAATGGGATTATCTGTTAAGAGGTGATGCCTCATACATACTTAGGGAAACTGGCAAAATGGTCTTTAATAATACTATAAATGCCTCCCAATGAGTTCTGAGCTCATGTAATTCCTCTGAGCTACAAACATATGGCTCAGGGTGTTTCTGAGGGCCATCACTACTTGCCAACATCGGAATGGATTGCTTCTCTGGAAAGGTGAAGGGAGATAGTGCCAAAGGAGGCAGAGAGAGAAAAGGGAGAGAGGTCATTGCACAACAAAGATGAAGTATCACTAGAACACTGTGTTCCTGAATAACTCATGAGTGATTATTACTGTTCAGAGTCTATGTGGTTTCTGGAACAACTCAAAAACAAGTTGTAGATGTAGGCAAATGTTCTCAGCATTGCAAAGTGATGGGTCAAGAGTCTGAAAAGTAAATCAGATCCTGAATGAGATTTTAAGAAATCAAAACTCAATCTACTCTAAAAGGAAGAAAGCCAACGAAGTATTCCAAATAAGGCATTGTCTTGGTAATGATGGCCATACCTCCTTGCCAATAATTCTCAACTCAGCAAAAATTCTAGGTATCAACCTAGGTCGCTAGGTGAAAACACGGGAACTCAACCTGGAAGACTTCCACCCAACCCACTAAACTAGATCCCTGAATAGATACACCTAGACCCTCAAATAGATATTAACTCCCTGCCCCAAGGGTAGTTCCTGTCTTGTAAGTATAGAAAGACAAAAAGGAAAAAAGAAAAATCAGCTAACTACTGAAATTCTAGCAGAATAAGTATTTGACAAGTTTGAGCAGTTATTCATCCCTTTTAAAAGTCAGAAAGTTCTTAAAAAATCTGGCAGTGTTTATTAGGGAAAGCATCGAATTAAGGTATTTCAAAACCTTCGTGGATTGAAACAACAAGTACTTCAATTTCCTCCATGACTCAGCCACCCTAGTGAGGAGGATGAGAGTTGAAGTGTGTTTCCTGATGCATTCGTCTACAGGGTTCTAGCGAACAACAAACGAGCCCAGAACCATTACCCAGGCCTCATGTCCATCCTTGGCCTGACCACCACTCCACAACCCCCGAAAGTGAAAGGCATTTCATGAATGTTTTCTGTGATGTCGCTGCCAAAGCCTGAGTGAGTTCTTGCTGATGACTGACAGGATTGTTTATACAGTTTATGCCAAGGAAATAATACTTTATAAGAAGGTATTAAACTAGAATCGTTTAAGCACCTGAAGTATCTAGTTTCACATGTAGTAAGTGAATGACATAATACACTCCATGCTTGAGACTATGACAGTGGAATCCTCCTAAATAAAATCACCATCAAACAGCAGTGGGCACTTCATATACTACCTCTTCTGTTGCAGACCACAAGGTCAATTTGTCTTATACTAATATGTTTCAATAATAATGCAGTACGTGCTAAATACACTAAAATCAATTTGAGACCTGTACAGTGTAGTTTATCCCTAAGATTCCTTTTTATTGTAATTGCCTATTTGATCTACCACTTTCCTCATAGCTAATCTATGCCAGACCTACGACCAGGATTCTAAAACTTACTTACTTACTCTTTTATAAGAGTTGTTTACTGATTCTATAAACAATCAAGAACATGCTCAAATACCAAATGCCTTTTTCTTTCTTGGAAGTAAGAAGTGATTTGTGAAAGGATTTAGCTTAGCGAAAGATTTAAAGTTAATTGTCTCATAGTCCTCACTTGTTTTAATTATAACCACTTAAAGGAGACAACATGTGAAAAACCAATACCTGAGTATTTAATAAAATTTTGCCGAATAGAAAAATCTCTGAGGTAGAAAAGGGATTCTTTGCCAAGGAAGTAATTAACAGATTGTATTTTCTGTCTGTCTTATAAGTGTTTCCTGCAGGAGTGGGTACCTCACTACCCGGAGGTAGGATAACACCTGGCAGGGACTTACCATGGATATTGCCTTTTCAATTTGCATATTGCATTTTGAAATCCTGAGCTCGTACTGATTTTACAAGCCCAATGAACAGAGGAATATTAAATAAGGTTATAAACTACCAGGTTATGAGTCTAGGCACTTGGCAGTTAGTATTTTCGGCTAAAAGTAACAGAAACCCTAAGGAAATTTAAACAGGGTGAAAATTTATTATCTGCTATCAGAGTGATGCAGACAAAGTTCAGGTTTCAGGGCAGGTTCCTTATGCATTCCAACAATGTCAACAAAACTCCAAGTTCTTGCCATCTCTCCTTTCTACCCTCCTTCCTTTTACATCCTACAGGGGCTGTCAGATACGGGCTGCAGTAGAACCAAATCCTTGATCTAGACAGGACAAGAATCCAAACAAGAGATAGACTGTCCTCTGAAGTGAGTGTTTCTTAGGATTGCAGACGTTTTCCAGAAAATACACCTGCAGATTTCATGTTACAGTTATTTGGCAGGATTGAGGCATATTTTCATTCCTAGGCCAGTCACTCAAAAGGATGGTCAGCTTTCCCTCAGAACATCTAGTGACTCTCCTGCAGCTTAGAGGGATTATCTCATGGGGAGAAGTGGCTACAAATGGGGGTGCTGTGTGCCTGAGTAAACCCATGGTTCTCCCAGGAAGAAGAGGAACAGGGAGCGGAGAACAAGTGACCAGAAGGGTTGTTCTGGGGATGTTAGCTCAGTGCAAAAGTCCTGGGTTAAATACCTAGTACTGCAAAGACAGAATAAGAAAAGGGGAAAGAAAGAGGAGAAAAGAGGAAAGAAAGAGGAGAGAAGAGGAAAGAAAGAATAAGAAACAAGGAAAGAGAAAGAAAGAAGAGAAAAAAGAAGTAAAGAAGAAAGGGGAGGTGAGGGGAGGGGAAAGGAGGGGAGAGGACAGGAGAAGAATCCGGATTGGAAAATTAAAAAGTAGGACTGTATTTATTCAAAGACTGAATGATTGTGTATGTGTTTAATCTGATGACTTTTTTAGAACTAGTAAGTTTAGTAAGGTTGAACGATAAAAAAAAATATACAAAACCCAGCCATATTTCTATTATAATTTTTTAAATTTAAGTAATCTCTAATAATATCATAAGTATGAAATATTTAATGATAGATTTGAAAAAAAAATCTGTGCATGACCCCTAACAGTGGAATCTACAAAAACACTACTGGGGAAAATTAAAGAAAGTGTAAAATATGGAGAAATATAGTATGTCCATGGATAAGAAGAACCAGTAATATCCAACTGTCAATTCTTGTTAGACTGTGATTTTTTTTTTTTTTGTGGTACTGAATATTGAACCCAAAGCCTTTGCACTGACCTGCAGCCTCAAGGCTTTTTATTAAAGCAATGAGACATCAGTAGAAATATTTATGAATGGATCAGTGATCTATTAGTGGATGACTGATTTCTGTAAAAGATTCACAGGAAATTTAGAGGATAAAAGATAATTTCTTCAACAAATTTTATTGGGACTATTGGATACCCATATGTATAACAAACCTTTGTCCTATACCCCTAGCCATGTACAAAAAATAACTAAAATGAATTTAAGTATTAAAATGAAGAATAGGAGAAAATTCATGGGATTTTTTTAGATTAGGTGAAGATTTCTGAGCTGAAAAACAAAAAAAAATTATTCACAAAAGAACAAGTAGAAAAATTGGACTTCACCAAAATTTAGAATATTTGTATTTAAAAGGTATTAATAAGAAAATATAAAGATATGTTATGGACTTTAAAAATATATTTGTAAGTCACATATTTGATAAAAGACTTGTACCTAGAATATATAAAGAACACCAAGGTTTATTAATTTTAAATTGCAATAAAAAATTGGCAGATATTTGAATAAATATTTAAGCAAAGAATATGTGCAAACGGCGAAGAAATGTATGAAGGTTTACAAACTCACTTGCCATTGGGGAAATGCAAAATAAAACCTTGATTAGTATGATTATGCAGTTTTAGAAAGGCTATAATTTAAAAAGTTAATAATATCAATTTTGCCAATGACATGGAGGAACTAGAATTCTCAAAAATTCTGGGTGAAAATATTTAATGTCATCAGGATCAACCAATTTTACTGTTCAGTATTTCCCCAAGAATATTGAAAACATAAGATTCTTGCACAAATATTCGTAACGCTTTTACTTGAATAGCCAAAAACTGAAAATCACCCAATAATCTATCACCAGGTGAACAGACAAGCAAATTATGGACCACTCAGACAATGGAAAGAGCCAAAAATAAAAAGTAATAAACTGTCTATACAACAAAATGGATAAATCTCAAAACATGTATGCTGATTAAAGAAGACAGATGAAAGAGTTCTGTAGCAGGTATGGTAATGCACACCTGCAATCCCAGCACTCAGGAGGCTGAGGGGGAGGATCGGGTATACGAGGCCAGCCTGAGCTACATAGCAAGACCCTGTCTCAAAGCAAAAACCTCATTATTGATTTTGGTGATGATTTCTTAAAATATAGAACATACTCTATAAATATATATTGAGTAATTTATGGCATTTATACCTTAATAAAGCTATCTAGAAAAAATTACTCTTAGTTGATTTAGAAACTTCAAACTTGAATAAATATTCATTTTCTCACCTCCCATACCCACTGTGTACTAAACCAGAAGCCGTACTACTTGGAGTAGATGAGTTTGGGATGAGGAAGCATGGGGCAGGAAGAAGGAAGAGAGAAAGCATGGCCTCCAGAATGGCTTTCCTCTTGGTGGTAGTGGGAGGGGGTTTCTCCCCTATTCTGGTTGACTCTGGTTTCATCTGATGTGGAGGACTTGGCTAGTAGGGACTCTATGGGGGTGCATGGTTTCCTCACTGTGGGGTTCACTTTCACTTAAACTTCCTTCATTACTCAAGAGACCATCTTAGAGAGCAGTAGCACCTGTTCAGCTCTCCCAGCAGAGACATATTTGTATAATGTCTCTTTCTGCCATTTGTCTCAGAGGCTACCTGTCCATTTACCCCGCTCTGTGTCTGTCCCTGTGACGCTGCTCCTGAGAACCCTTGCAAACCTGAGGCTAGGAAGCAACAGCCCCGATTTTCTTACCTGACAAGTCACCCTATGCCTCTAGTCCCTCAGCCACGCTATTCCAGGGAGCCTCCTGTCTTCAGAAAGCAGATGCTGGTCTCTTCCCTATTTAATGTAGGCCCTGTCATAGTCAGGCTTTCATCACTGTAACAGAATACCCGAGATAATCAGCTTACAGGAGGAACAAAAGGCTTGTTTGGGTTTGCCATGTTGGAGTTTCTATACTATGATTAACTGGTCCATTTCTCTTGGTCTGTGGTGGGATGGCACATCAATATGGAAATGTGTGGTAGAGCAAAGCTATTCACATTATGGTCAGGAAACAGAAGGAAAGGGCCAGTGTCCTCTACTTCCCTTGAAGAGCACATGCTCTGATCCAGAGACCTCCCATCTGGTCCTACCT
This sequence comes from Hystrix cristata, assembly GCA_004026905.1. NCBI lineage: Eukaryota > Metazoa > Chordata > Mammalia > Rodentia > Hystricidae > Hystrix > Hystrix cristata. The sequence goes on along the minus strand of PVJO010034689.1, from coordinate 2,082 downwards.
TGTGAAGGCTCCAGTACCTCCTAATACCACCCTCTGAGGACCAAGCCTTTATCACATGAGTGTTTGGGAGACATTCGAGACCCAAAGTATGAAGGCCCTTAAGCTCTGTTCTTCCCAGGCTGGGAGTAAAGGATCTTAGGCTAGATTTAGGCTCCCCACTTTCTCCCAATAGTCCTTTTACCATTCTATCAGCTCTGGAGAATTCTAAAACTCAAAAATACCTAGTAAAGAAAGAGATCTCAGTTTCCCCTCCTTAAAGATATACCCAATCTTCATGGATGATCTTCTTGGGTCCTCCTTTACTTAGATTCAGAAGGAAAGAAGGAAAGACCTTTTTTTCCACAAATACTTTATCCACAACAGTACAGGCAGTCAGCTGATTGCCAAATTTGTTTTCAACTTTTCTTGGGCATACAGCAAGTCTGCACTTCCTAGAAATGATAGCATTTACATGTGGCCATGTGATTGAGTTCTGCACAATGAGTGGAAGTGAAGTGCTCTGCTTTCAGCCATAGCCTGTCGGAATGTGTAAAAACTAATCTCTCATGTCCTTCCACTGCTTCAGGTTGGATATCAGTACCAAGAAAGACTACAGAAGATAGCAGAGCTCCCATCTCCACCCCTCCCTCTCCTCACCCTCCATCTCTTGGTCCTCTTTCCTTTTGCATATATCCCTTGGGTGCTGGAACTTCGCTGAGCAGGAAGTGGGTGCAAGCTCTGAGCGGTCCTCAGCAGACACAGCCCCCAAGCCCATGTGAGAGGGGGCTTTGGAAGATGATAGGGCCTCCCAGTGATGCAGCCATCACAGAAGAGTAGTCAGGGATGGGCCAGAAAGCAAGGTAAGGGCCAGTCAGGAACTCCATGAGCAAAGGAGCACACCACATCTGTTTACCACACGCATGCACTGTATTTGTCCACATTGGGGCAGTTTACTGCTGTCTTTGCTGTCACACTTTGCTCTTACACATTCAGAATGAAGGCAGTGAGTGAGTGGGCCACTCACTTACCTTTTAGATCATGGTCACTGGACCTTGAGTAGTGACATTTGGACCTTACAGAAAAGACTTGACATCACCTGGACGTTGTAGACATCCAATCTGTGGGGACAGGCTGAATGAATTCCACAAGCAAGATGTGTGTGAAATGGATGTTTCTGGTCTGTATTATGGAACAGACTGCTCCCTGATCAAACCTATATCTTCTTCTTCTCCCTAGGAACACAGGCAGGTTACATTTCCTAGAACCGTTTGCATTTAGGAAGAGCCAAGAAACTGATTTTGAGCCAAAGACTCCAGTAAGCGGAAGTGATGTATTCCACTTCAAGGTTTGCCCTACTCCATGAGCGGGATCACATTGGCTCCACCTCCAGACTGAAGTACTTACTCCCAGCGCCCCGGAATGTGACTGTATTTGGAGATAGAGCCTTGAAAACGGTAAGTTAAAATGAGCCCTTTTACAGGGTGGGCCCTAATCCAATCTAAATAGTACCTTAAAAGAAGAGAAAATTTGGACACGTGAAGAGATATCAGGGGATGTGTCCACAAAGAGAAAAAAATGTGAGGGCACAGTGATAAAGAGGTCATGCGCAAGACAAGGAGAGGAGTCATACCACCAACACCTTGTTCTCTGACTTTTGGCCTCTAGAACTGTGAGAAAATAAGTTTCCAGTCTGTGCTAAGTCAGCCAGCCATAGCAACCAACACAGAGCATGAGACCGGCCATGTGTGGTGGCCCAGGAGCTCCCTGTTGGCTAGCCAGAGTGGAGATGACCCCTAGGACAGGGTTGGATGTCATGTGTGAATAATGGCAAAGTCACAATCTGGAAAGACTCTACTTTAAGAGAAATGGCCCAAATGGAACACCCACATTGTTTAATTACATGCGTGAAAAATGAAATTTTATTATTAATCTACCAAAATATGGGGGTTTGTTGGTTACAGCTGTTATAACCCTCTCAAGTAATATTCCCTAAAAGGTTGATGTTTCCCTTTTCCCTCCAAAGTCCTCCCCTTAGTCACTGTTGGCAGGGGTGGTATATACTTTCCACCTCTTAACAAGCTCAGTGGGACCGTGGCTGGCTTC
>PVJO010034688.1:0-10688 GCA_004026905.1 Hystrix cristata | reverse complement strand
CAAGCTTGCTTTCTCCCACTCACCACACACCACCAGTGCTGGGGCTGTAAAAAGTGCTCACATCACAGCAGGAATGACCCTTTCATGTGACCACAGCAGGGATGCTGTCCCCGAGGCACAGGGGTACCCTTGAAGTCGACCTGCGCCTGGGCAGGCTGCGGCTCAACTGTCCACACAAGTGACCAGAACACCTCCAACGCATCTCGTGGCTCCACTTCGCCTTCCCTGGGCCCGGACAACAGCTCCTCCCCTCCCCAGCACAGGGAAAGTCAGCCGAGAGAGACAGCAGCCTCTCCTGGAGCCACAGAAGCATCTCGCTTGTGCACCTATAGAGAAATGCAAGGGGCCATCGAAATATATGGTGAGTGTTTAAATTTTAAAATGTATTACAGTAAAAGACACACGGCCATTAATTCCCCTCAAAATGCACCCCTTCTTGCTTGGAACACGCTTATCTCATCGTTTTGCCTCTTTCTGAAGCTGTTCTAGAAGTCCTCTTTCCTGAGTGTCTTTGCAAGATGTGACCCAAAATACAGTAAATGTTGCAGCTGAGGGCCACCAGCAGAAAGGTAGGCTTGTAAAAACACGAGGTTGTGTTTTATCCACCTTATTCACGGATCTGGCGCCATGTGACGTCCGGTTCTTCCCAAAGTCAAAATGACCGTGACAGGTAAAGGTCTTGAATAGTTTCAGGACACCAGGCAGCCAGGACAGCGCAACTAAAGACGCTCACAAAATAAAACTTCCAGAACCGCTTCAGAAAGTGGCAAGGATGATGGGCTAAGTGCGTTCAAAGCCAGGGGGAGTATCTTGAGGGGGATTCATGGCAATGTGTCTTTTACTGTAATACATTTTTTCAAAATTTTTTTAATGGTACATTTTAGATACACATAGTGATAACGTTTATCATAGGGGATTTGTACCTGAACATGATGTAATAAAGTTTAAATTTAAACATTCACTGTATTTTTTGGATCACACCTAGTACACGTGACCATGTGAGTACATTGCTGGACCTGGCAAAGGGGGGTCCCCAGTGGAAGCCTAAACTTTGTGGTAACCCCCACAGGGAAAGGGCTCCCTGGCCAGCTCAGAGGAGCTGGGACCTACAGCTCCACTGTGGCATTTCCCAGTGGGAACCCCAACCTCCCTTGAATACCAGTTGTCTGAAATAGGATAGAACCATCAAATGTGCCCTAGAGGAGCCCCGTAAATTGTGACACTTGGCCAAGGTCCTCTTCGCTGTATGGCCATGTAAAAGTCACAGGTGTTCCCCGGAGCAAGCAATGGCAACAAAAACAAAGCCGTGGCACTGGGTAAAACTCAGCCAGCAGGGACCCTGTGGAGCGGCCGGCTTTGTGCCTATTTCTTGGTGACGATGGTTCTTCAAAACTAAGGCTAAAATTACAGTTTTTGTTAACCGAACTCTTTCCCCCCAAACATGCATTTGCCTGAAGAGTCCAGACAGGCCCAGGAACCCATGGTAGACTTGCTGAGGGCTTCTTTATAATCAATAATTAATCCAGGTACATCTGGGGTCAACATAGATTCAGAGATCGATACTGTCTTTCATCAGAATCCAGCACACGGTGCGAGATTTAAGAAAATGGGTAGCGGCGCAGAGTCACCTCAAGGTCAAAAGTTCAAGCAGGGTTCCATGTGGGACAGACTTGTGCTTTTACATTTCCGACAATTGGGATACAACTGCATATGCAGAAAGGACACTCCATTCCACCAACACTGCTCGCCATCCTGGGAACAAAAGGTCTGTGACAGAGAAGCGTTGCCGGTAACCCACGGAGCTTCCCAGGACAAAAGCAGGTCTGGAAACTATCAGAAAACATTAAAGAAGCAAAATGCATTTGGCATCATTGCAATTTGGGAGCAAGCACCCACTCTGTCCTGCGCTGTTGCAGATAAAGCATCTGCTCATTCAATTAAGTGGAGGAAGATGGAAAATAGCTGAAATTCAGAGCTGAAAATATTTCATTTCTAAGCAAATACTGTTTACGGTTAAGAGGGGGAAATGGCCTGTTTAATCCAGGGATAAAGGCAATTTGGGGAGATCCTGGATACACAGGAGCGAAAGATAAAAGGGGAAGTAGATTTAGACATATGAGTTCACCAGCTGATTCCTGCAAAAATGCAGAGATTTGAAATAAATCAGTAAACCAGCCTAGATTGAAGGGTTACAGGACAGAGCGAATGACATCATGGGTCCCAGCCCCACCGAGATACGTGATGAGCCCACCGATAACACAAGACCAGCCCGGCTGTCTCTCTGAACAGCTGCCGAACCCCAGCTCCTCAGCGGCCTCGCCCAAGCCGCACGCGTGATGGGGGTCACTTCACTGAGGGCTGGAAGAAAATCTACCTGCAGTCCACTAGGAACCAGCACGTGGTCTGAAATTTCGGGTGGCAACTGAGTAAAAGGACCTGGCACACCAATGAGCACCGTGTCACTGGCAGAGTGAGAAGGTGGCCGGGTTGTTGTAATCAAGTTCAAGAAGAAAAGAAGAACTTCGAATGTGGTTTCTTGGCACCGGTGTCTCTGGGATGTACCTGTGATGGGAGGGTGCGTCTCGTGAAGAAATAAGAAGGACCCTCCAATGTGGATCTGCACAGCTGGGTGACTTTTCCCCAACCCAGGAGTACAGCTGAGGCTGACGGAGCAGCTCCTGAGGTATTGATGAGAACCTTGCAGACCATGCGACGCCTGCGGGGGGTGGAGGAAGGAACATGGCTGCTTCATGCCAGTATTAGCTGATCATAAAAACTGACTCGCCCACTTACAAGGTCACACACCTAGCAAGTGGACCCTACGTGCTTCCAAAGACCCCATATTTAAACACCTACATACACGAATTTGGGTGGTACAGCTGCAACATATGAACGTGGGGGATACAGCTCAGTCCACAGCAATCCATAAATATTCCAGTGTGGATCTTCCTAAGGACAGAGGGATTCCCTTACCTAACCACAGAATCATTACTGAACACAGACAAGGTGCTATCAAAGGAGGATCAGTATCTAACGGGAAGTCCTCACTCAAATTTTTCCAATTGAGCCAGGAATGTTCTTCGTGGCATTTGGTTTTGAAATAAGACCAGCCACTGCATTTGGCACCATGTCCTTTCAGTTTTCCTCATCCTGAGCAATCCTGAATGACTCTGTTCTCTTCGTCTTGGTGAGGTCAGCGTTTTGAGAGGACAGGTAAATGATTTGGCCTGGCGTCTCCTTGGAATCAGATGGAGGTTTTGCGTCTTTTGTGAGGATGAGGCAGACTCGAGGTGCCATGTCCCTTGGCTGCTTCACACCAGCAGGTCTGTGATGGCCTGGCCGGTGGTGGTCTCCACCGTGAAGCTCCATGCATCCCTTGGGCCATCCCAGCCATCTGCGGGAAGGCTCTGCTCCTTCCTCTCCCCACTGCTTGCTTACTTACTTACCTGTCTACAAACTCACCATCAGCGTGAACCACTGGCCTGCCGTGGGATGTCTCAGGGACCACAATTGCAAGAGCAGGTTCCTGTAATCCGCCCATCCATCTGCCCACCTTTCTGTCTGCCTCTCAATGTCAACACAGATATAACGGATCCTATTGGTTCTGTCTCTCCAGAGAACCCAAAGAGATGGTAGAAACACGCAGTTCTCCTGGGCATGGGGGAGCTTCCCCAAGTGAGGCCGCCAGCTGCCTTGTCCCCTGTGAACAGCCTGTCTTCAAGGCCCAAAGGTGGCACTGGTGAGAGCGGACCTTTCCCTTTTTCTCTCACTCCTTCAAACCACTGAAAATCCATCTTCCTCTTTCCCCCAGCTGTGTGTGCTTATGTCATTGATCATGGCACACGGAGCGAGGTGGGGACTTGTGGCAAAGCACTTGGTAAAAGTCATGCTGGAGGAATGAAGGGCACACTTCCTTCTGGTGTCACATGTGATTCTGTCCCCAAGTGTGAGGTGAGCTTTCACAGTGGAGGGGAAGGGGACAGGCAAGGAGGGAGCGAGGAAGAAGCCTTAGCAGATCAGTGCCCTTGGAAAGAAGCAGCACCTGCTCTGAGCTGAGGTGTGGAGCTGTGGCCTGTGCAGGGCCGGCACAGGTGGCTGCAGTGGCCAGAGCTCGGAGAGCTGGGCGGCTCCAGCTGTCTGTCTGGTCTCCAATCTAAGGGCGGCAGGAAGTGTACACAGAAGTTTCGGGGCACGGAGGGGAGAGCAGACACGCACCCTGGAGTCCTTCCGCCTTCCCGTCCCCCAGGGAAAGATGCTGTCCACCAGCCCAATGTGCAGGGAGAGAGCCAGGCCTCTGGCACCAGGCAGTGCCAGTGCCAGTGCCACCCACTTTGGCCTCCCAGAGCCTGCTCCACATTTCACATGTGAACTGGGGTGATGACACAGAGATGGAGATGAAGCAGTCTGGCCCCCAGGGAGCTCTGCACCTCAGCGTCCCCTTCCTCTAGCTTCCTGGAGTGGTGGTTCCGCCAGAGCCTGAGCCCAGAGACTGCAAGCGAAAGCAGAGTGGCAGGCATGTGCATCCCCAGGTTCCCTCATTGCCACATGCTCTGTAGACACTGCACCGTGCTGTCTCAAGGAGCAATGCCCAGCTGGGAGCTGGACTCCCACAGGCTCAGAGGTGACCTTCAGTGGGAGACCCTGTGGACTGGGCAGTGTCACTGGCCTCCGTGGCTTCAGTATCTCCACTTCCGATGGCAGCATTGAAGGAATCCATCACCTGGCTGTGTGGCAAGGAGGACAGGTCCACACATCCTGTACCCGTTCCAGCTGCCTCATGGTAGATGCCCAGCAGGGGCGAGCACCGACCATGCGCCAGCCAGCACTGTGCACTTTCCCCGCACCAAGCCCCCAACCTAGAGATGGCGCCCAGAGGCAAGAGAGTGTGACCCAGGTCTTGTGGCCTCCTGCCTGCTGGGAATTCCCAGCCGAGATCATCCATTGTCTGAAATTTCTTATCACCAAAGGCAGACGGCCCTTTTCACAGACATCTGCCAAGCTGGTCCCAGGCTGGATCTTGGGTTTCCACGAGGAGGCAAAGGCAGCGTCAGGAGAAGAGGCCGTAGCGGAGAGCGGCTGGGCTGACACAAGGCGGCCGGCACCACTCCGGCTCGGGTGTCTGGATGTGCAGGGGCCCAAGGGCTGTGCCTCTGCTCACCGGCCCGCAGCGCCTCCCTCCTCTTCCTCCCTCCTTCCTTCCTTCACTTCTCCTCCCTTCCTTCTTCCTTCTTTCTTCCCTTCCCTCTTCTTTTTTCCCTTCCTTCCCCCTTCCCTTCTCCTCCCTCTGCTCTCTTCCTTCCTTTCTTCCTTCTCTCTTTTTTCCCCTTCTCCCTGCCTTCCTGCTTCTCTTCCGGCAGATGTGCAAGAGCCTTTCTGCCCCAGACCATGGCTATGCAATCAGAATTTAGCGGTTAATAAGACTTCACCTTAGTCCACAGGCAGCTCGCAGACCAGAGCAGAAGTCCAGCCAGCAACAACAGTACGAGATGTGATGGGACACAGGTGCTGTGGAGCCCGCAGGCCATCCACCCCAGCCTGGGCCAGGACGAGCTCCCTGCGGGGAGCAACCTCAGGTTCTCAACCCCAGGCAGGAGATCCTACACGATCCGTGTTCAGGCCACATTGCATGATTGATCAAAACCCACCCAGAGCACAGAGGGAAGCCCCCGCATGCCCTGCAGTGGTGATGAAGAAAGAAACTGGAGAAGCTTCGGTCCCCTGGAAATGCCGGTGGGAGTATGAGAGCCTCTGAGAACGGAGCTGAGCGCTACTTACCCCACGCGGTGTTTGGGGGGAGTTTCAATTTGATTGGCTTTGGGATCCGCCCCAGGATTGGTGCAGTACACTTCTGGGGTGCTGGGTAGGTCAGGGAGGCATGGCCTGGGGTACTCTATACGGTCCCGGCCCCTCCTCTCTGGCACTGCTCCTCTGCTCTGCTTCCTGGCTGCCATGAACTAAGCCTCTTTGCTCCACCGTGCCCTTCTGCCACGATGTCTCCGCCTCGGGCCCAGCCCACCAGGGACTGAGCAAATTAAACGTCTCCTCCCTGAAGTTGTACGCGTTGGGTATTGTGTCTCAGTAACAGGAAAGCCAACTAATACAACCTGAGAGCCAGCAACCTGCCTCTAAGCAAAAATCTACAAGAATCAGTGCACATATTTTGGAAAGAAAGTTCTCCATCATGATGTCACTACTGAATTGTCATCATGAAGGTGACCAAACAGTAGATAGCAGGAAAGGGGAAGGCACAGCGGACTCCTGGCTGGGAGCTGCCCTGGGTGGCAGCCAGGAAATGGGGGGTGGCACTTATTTACTTCAACACCTCCCCCTCGGACTGGAGGCACAGGCCGCCACAACAGGTGAGTAGGTAACAGCTTTTGCAGAGCTGTTGGGTCACAGGGGAACACATATCCCTCACCTTGGAAAAACAGAAGCTCATTCTCTGAAAAAGGCAAATACAGAAAGTTTCTAGACTGGGGTGGCCAGCATGGTGACAGCCTGGAGACCTTTGTATCCTACCCGCACCCCACGTGGCTCCTAGAACACCATCAGCCAGACCCCATCCAGGCAGCCCAGGAAGACCCTCTTCTGGCCCCTGATCCAGTCCTAAGGAAATACCGGAGCACATGGATATCAGGGACCCCCAAAACAGCTCCCATCACTCCACAGTGCAGAGTGCGATGTCACATGCCAGCCTAGAACTTTCAGGAGGTCTTTGGTGCCCCACTGTTTACAGCTGACAGACACCTATGAACAGTCTCCGCACAGAAAGTAGAGACCATGGCAACCAATGGGAAAACACAACTGGGAGGAACAGAGATTTTTCAGTGGAAAAGAAAAAAGGGCTTTGATGACAATTAGAAGCTGTCATCAGTATCCTCAGAGACATCACACCTAAGACCAAGAACAGGGAACTAACAAAAAAGAGCAGCCAGAAGATTTCTAAAAGATCCTAAAATTAAAAATAAAAAGCAGAGCCAAAGCAAAAAGACTCAATCAGAGAGTTATAAAATAAAGCTTAGACACTATCCCAGAAAGTAGAGAGAAAGACAGAGGCAGAGAAAGAGACAGAGAGAGAGAGAGGCAGAGAGACGGAGAGACAGAGAGGATAAGAAAGACAGAGAGAGGAAGGAAGAAAATGAGAAAGAGGAGGGAGAGACGGACCAGAATGAGGTGGAGAAACAGGGTCAATAACAAATCCAGACAATCAGGGCAGAAGATCCAAACATCCAAACAGCAGTGGGTACAGGGAGGAGAATGGAGGGGCAGAAAGCATCGAGACAAATACTTCCAAGCAATTCCCAAACTCTGAAGGGCATGGGTTTCAGATCGAGAAGGCTGTAAAATGCCAAGCAGAGTAGGTAGACAGACCTGGCCCATGGCACGTCATTAGGACATTTTAGCATACCTGGGCCAAGGAGAAGAGTCTACAAGCTTCCGAAAAGAATAACCATATCCTTCACAGATCTCACACAATCGTATTCTCACCATAATGGCTTCAGGATTACAGCAACATTGGAAGAAAGAAAACAATGGAGCAATGCCTTCAAACTTCCATTGGAAAATTATTTTCTGACCTAAAATTCCATGGCCAGCTACATTGTTAAGCAAGTGGGAGCCACACTTTCTCAAGAAGCTGCTGAAGGATGTGCTTCACCCAAACAAGGAAGTAAACCAAGAGAGGAGAGGGGAGGTGCAAGAGGCAGCTCCACTCCACAAAGGTGAGGGGAGAGGAAGTCCCCAAGTAGACACCCCGGTGAAAGCAGTGCACTCAGCAGAGCACCGCAAATTCAGGTAACACCTGTGTGACTCAAGATTTTTGATGCCCCTGCGCACCTTTCTACGTGAGGACAGAGTATGGACTGAGTGTCTTGTCTTTACTGGGCTTATCGTGACCAGATCCTGATGAAGCTCCAGGTCATTCTCCCCCTCAGTTGCCTCCACCACTTGGCCACATCAATCCGTCCCTACAGAGTGCTCTATTTAACCGTGGAAGTTGGTCATAACAGGAACAGAGCAGACAGTAAGATGCAACCAGCACTCTCTGGCCATCCTTTGGCCAAAGTCCCCAGGTCAGCCACCAAGACAGTCCAGCTGACATGAGATCTCAGTCTTCCGGGACTCACTCACTCACTCACTTCTTTGCCCACTGGCAAGATCTGGAAGGATTAATCCACTGGTGAATGTGTCACTAGTGGGACCTGGTTGGAGGTGGTCACTGGGGAATGTGACCTGAAATGCTGATTCTTGTCTCCAGCTCCTCCCTTCTCTCTGTTTCCTAGCTGCCATGGAGTGAGCAGTTTTCCTACACCATGTCCTTCCAGCATGCCTTGGAATCATCCAACCATGGACTGAACCCTCTAAAGCCATGAGCCAAAATAAACTTCTCTTCCTTTAAATTGCAGGTGTCAGGTATTTTTGTCCCACCAACAAGAAAGTGACTAATAGACTCCCTCTCCAGTAGGTCCAGGACTGAGCTCTACTCAGTGGAACAAGATGGGAACAGTATACACCATCTCCAGGCCCCTCCACAGTTCAGCTACTCTTCCTCTGCTGTCCCATGAAGGCCACCATGGAGGATTCGTCAGCTGTGGGGAACATCAGAGCCACCAGGAGAGAGAGCCCTGGGCCCTGCATGATAATATCAGGGAGAGCCCCAGCCCGCCCACACTATGCAGTCATAAACAAGAATACACAAGGACTGGACCCCCAAAGCTTCTTTGCTCCCTTGACCCTGCCTCTCCAGGAAGGCCTCCCCCAGCATAAGCAGGCTGTGCAGCCCCAGGGCCAAGTTCAGTGCCACCACAGCAGAATCCCTCACCCTCCAGAGTCGCCAGTGTGTCACCGGATTAGAAACAGGAGGATCTGGTACCTGGAGATCATCCTCACACTTGGTCCTGCCCCACCCAGAAGTTGGGCAAGGAGAAGCTAACTAGTGTGGGAGCCAGCTGGAAGCCGGGCCCCAGGGAGCAGCCGAGGGAGCAAGGGACATTCAGTACAACAAAAACAGACTGGGAAGAAGAGGCAGGCAGCCCAGGAACGGGGCCGAGCATACACTGTGTGCCTAGCGCTGCTCTCCAATGAGCAAGGCAATAGAAACATGAGTCCTACCAACCCTCACGGGTCACAGACAATCCAATCAAGAAAAACTACAGCTGACCATGGTGACACTCACTTGTAATCCCAGCACTCTGGGAGGCTGAGGCAGGAGGAGTGCAAATTCAAGCCCACCCTGAGCAAATTAGCAATTTGGCAAGAACTTGCCTCAAAATAATAAAAAAATTTAAAGGGCGAGATTAACATTTATATTGGCAGACTTAAATGAGTACCTTCCTCATGTGGGTGGGCCTCAGCTAATCACATAAAGGCCTAAATAGAAACAAAAGACTGCAGAGGCCTTCGGACTGGACTGTGGTATCAGCCCACCTCGGCCCAGCCCAGAGCTCACCCTACAGGTTGGGATTGGCCAGCCGCCATAATGACTCCCACCAACTCCTTCCATTAAATCTCTTTCTGTACTGATTCGCACATATTATTGGTTCTGCTTCCCCGGAGAAGCCTGAGGGCACCAGATCGGCCAATGACTTCTACGAGACGCCTCTTGTGAAAAATGTCCTTTACCGACAGCACAAGGAGACTTTGATCATCCCTGAGGAGCCGACATATTTTCTCCAATGGCCATGAGGATGCTAATTCCTCCATCTCACATCCCTCCGGCCACCAGCAACCACAGAGAGGTCGTGGGGACACAGCCGTCCCTGGATTCACCTAGTCTTCCCTTTTTCCCTTGACCTTGACTTCGTGTTTTTGGCAGATGTTGCTCTCCTGTTGCATGGGAATGGAGGACGGACAGGCACCCAGTGCCTGTGTCGCAGCATCTTTGTTCCCTTCCCGCCAGTCCCCGGCCAATCCTCTGTCCTCACTGCCGTGGTAAGCATGCATGGATGCCTGGAGGACCTGGGGGCGTGGCAAAGATGGCAGGTAGGTTGTCAGCCACGGTCATCCAGAGGGAGCTTGAGAGTATCCCAGGGCGCAGGGCCAGCTAGAGACAGCTCACTGGCCCTGAGAGCGCAGAACACCAGGGAGATGTCCCCCACCCAGCACCAGGAACGAATGAGCGGCCCACCCCAGCGGGCCTCAAACTCTGTCCAGCAGAAGGCCCTGTGACAGGTGGATTCTGGCCTCCCATGAGTGACGTGAGCCAAAGAAGGTGACTCCAGGGACAAGTGTGTCCCCACAATGCCCTCCCCAGTGGCTGGTGGCCAGTAAGATTGGGGACCGAGGACAGAATTAGTGTTTTCACAGTGATTGGAGAAAATATTCCTCCTGCATGTCTTCCTGCCAAGACCACCCTGCTCCTTGTCCTGCTATCGCTGGCAAGAAGAGGGAGTGCATGGAAGGGCATGGCCTTTCCTCTGTGCCTGATTCCCCTGCTGATATCCGTCCCTCTGAAAACAGCTAAACAGCTAAAGGCCAGAAGGATTTGTTTTCCTGACAGGTAGCAAGTGCCTCTCGAGAGGGTGGCAATGGGGCACGAGTTGGGCTGTGGCCATGGTCCTGGCCTTGGAGGACACCCTGGAGAGAAGGCGACAGGCATGTGGAGAAAGGAGCAGCCCTGTAGACATCACAGAGGGGGCTTGTCAGCCCTGGCACTTCCAGACTCTCTGTGTTGCAGGGAGGGCCATCTG
>PVJO010034687.1:0-10683 GCA_004026905.1 Hystrix cristata | reverse complement strand
TTTTGATCTGCATCTCTCGAATGACCAATGATGTTGAACATTTTTTCATATATTTATTTGCCATTTTTATTTCTTCATCTGAGAAATGTTTATTCATTTCAGATGCCCATTTTTGGATAGGGTCTTTAAATTTGGGAGGTTTGATCTTTTTGAGTTCTTTATACATTCTGGATGTTAGACCTTTGTCTGAGGGACAGCTGGCAAAAATTTTCTCCCAGTTTGTGATTTTTCACCCTACTCTATTAGTAATTTCTTTTGCCGTGCAAAAGCCAAATTTTAATAGGATGTGGTCCCAAGCATCAATTCTTTGAATTGTTTCCCGTGCAGCCTGAGTTTTATTCATAAATTTTTTTCCAACCCCTATGTCTTGGAGAGTTCTTCCTATTTTATTTTCTAGGAGATTTATTGTTTCTGTTTTTATGTTTAGATCTTTGATCCACTTCGATCTTAGTTTAATACATGGTGACAGACATGTATCTAGTTTTAGTTTTCAGCATGTGGTAAGCCAATTTTTCCAGCACCATTTATTAAAGAGGGTATCTTTATTCCAGTGAGGGTGTTTGGCTCCTTTGTCGAAGATGAGATATTTGAGTGTGTTTGGAGTTATTTCTGCATCTTCTAGCCTGTTCCATTGGTCCTCGTGTCTGTCTTCATGCCAGTACCATGCTGTTTTTATCAAGGATGTTTTCTTAACACATTCTAAGGTATGAAATTTCCATTCTGCCCCTTTAGACAGAGTCCAGATTTTCTTATCTGGCCCTCTTCCTCATGACTAATACCTAGAGGCACTTATTTCTCTACCTTCTTTGTTTTTAAGATTCAGTCTAAGTGGTTCATAGGTTTACAAATAAAATAGCTTGTCAGACTTGGCCTCACTTTTATTTTGTTTCACATTATCTTTTACTCATTGTTCATTGTGATCCCAAGATAGTTTCTAAATACTGAACGTAATAAACTTTTTGCTTGTATCCTTCCAAGGTGCAAACTCTATTACATTGTTACAAAAATTCCTATATTTAGCCTGACATGGTGGCACATGCATGTAATCCCAACAGAGAGAATTGCAAATTTGAGCCCAGCCTGGTTAATTTAGGTACTTAGAGAGAGCCCATCTCAAAAACAAAACAATAAAAGAAAACAGAACAACAACTCCTCCCCCCCAAAAAAAACAACAAAAGACAAAAACAAAGAAAAGGATTGCGGATACAGGTCTCTCATGCTTATGGATACCATAATTCTATCCTACTCAGTCCAATTTTTACTTAAGACTTGAAAAATTAAGTAATTATACAATGCATTTTTCTAGAATTCATCCATTAGCAAAGAGAAAATGTAGAATTAATATTTTTTGAATGCAGAAGAGAAACCAGGGAATGTCATCAAGCTTTAGGTCCAGGAGTAAAGAAAATGGAATGTCATGGGCACATGATATTGACCCTGAAATAGCCCAAGTATACAGTGTAACAAACTGACTCATAGCAGAAAATGATCATGAGCTTTCTGAAGCATTATGCCATTTGACCTTTATGATACCACAGTGACATTAGGATATAATATGAGATGAAGAAATGGAGATGTGTGTGATTATGTTTAATATCTGTGATTTCTGTTTCATTTGGTTTAAATAATTAGATATTTTATGAAAAACTATTCTTGCACTTTTGTTATTTCCAAAGTTAAATTTTAAATCTCACACATATACATTTAAAGGCTGCCAAGAGATTTCATGAGTCTAGTATTTTGTAAAATATTCCTTCCTTTATAGATACTAACTTATTTTTGCTTCTTGAACAGAATTTCAGTTTGATTAGCATAGCGCCACAATTGTTTCAATCTTATTAGCTAAATGAATGCTCAAATGGTTTACTGCTTTAAAAATTTTATCCTTAATTAATCCTCAATATCTTTCTGAAGGAATTCTCTAAAAATGGCAATAGTATGCTTTCACTTTTCTAGTTGATGGGTTTTAAGCACATTTGTTGCACAAATTTCTAATTTTCAAGTTTTTAATTAAGTAACAATTGAACTATGAATTGCATGCAGATTTGGTATCCATAAAAATGAATTCCTAAATGGCAATGATAAATAAACATATGTAAATATCTTTGTAATTCTTTTGATTAATAAAATTGGAAATTTTTGAGCAGAATATATAAAAGTAAATTAAAATTTTATCTTTCATTATTTTATTATTTCAAATAATTTAATTTAATCATGTGTTTATTTACTGAGATTTTTATGAAGATTGGATACTGACAATCCAAACTGAGAACGAGACAAAGTTGACTCCTAATTAAAAATTTAAGTACATCGTATGTCATTAGAAATAGCATAGCATTCATTTCCAATGATAATTAAAATTTTATGTTGAACATTTTACTTCATACTAAGATTTTTGTTTATCTAATCACTTAATTGCCCTTCCATGTATGTTACTGTCTTGGTTTTCTGATTCACAGCTTGGTGATGTGCTTTGCAAATATATTTCTTAAAATTTCTTTGAGGATCATGTTGCTATGTGATGTCTGTGGTTTTGTTTCCCTGTAGGGTTGGGAAGATGAAACACGCGTAACATTGTGGACTGGAAACATTTTCTATTTCCTCTTGTCTTTTTGTATTCTAGATGTGAGTTCATCAAGACCAAGGTGATAAAGTCTGCTTCATACAAATCTTATTTACATTAAGCTGAATTTGTAGAGGCAAGCAGGGTTCCATGAAACAGGTAGTAAATGGCCCCTTCACATGCTACAGCGGGCTCATGGAAGGTGAGGATGAGAGTGACTTATGGAGAAGAATAGCACTAGTAGTTTAACTCTCCCACAGTTTGCGTGCTGTAGATTAAATTTCAACTCTTACGGTCTGGAAGAGGGATTAATTGAGCCTATTTAGTTTGGAGAAAAGAGTGACCTAACAATGGATGCCCAGAGAAGAGGTCTTGGAGAAGTAATAAATGACTTTAGAGAAAGGGAAGGGGTGAAGACCAGGCAGATTTATAGAAAGAACTGTGTACATAAAAGAACGGGAATAGCCACAATGGTATGAGTAAACTCTGAGTCCCGAGATCTAGGCCATTTTCGAATAATCATCCCATTCCTCACTTGGGTTTTCTGAGGCAACCAGCATCTTTGTGATTAGCATATTCTCTGCTTAAGCTCATTTAAGACGAATACCTGTTACTTGCAGTAAAAAGTCTGAATAATCTGATACCGATCTCATTTTAAAAAATGAGCAGATTAATTTATTTGAACAGGATATGCTTGATGATGATATCCAATATTTTATGTTTGAATAAAGTCTTGGGATTTACTAAAGTTCTCACTAGATTGTTTCCATTATCCTCATAAAGTTTGGTAAAACAACCTTGACCCTGCATATATCTACTAAAAGATTTGCTTCTACAGGAAGATCTGAGAGTTCTCTTTTATTCATTTGTCTTTGATATGGCTTTTTCCTCAGCCAGTTAATGTGTATGTCATATTTTGCTGACTACAATTGAGAGAAATATATCCAGTCATAAAGAATATGTTCTAAATATATTTGGAAACTAATATCCTTCGTAATATACTGCTCTGTGTCTATTATCGTTACAAATCTAGAGCAATCTGGTCTGTAAGTTGTGACATAGCTATAAGGAACACTTTTTTTTTTTTTTTAAAGCTTAACTCTTTCTACAGCAAAGGAAATTCTCAGATCTCCCTATAGTGTAAAATGTTGCCCCAAGATTATCAGTAATAGAGAATTTTTTTTGTGGCATCTTATAAAGGTTAGAATTCATAATCGAGTGAAGCATGGAGTTTGTCCAACCAGCCGACTTTCCACTTGAACTCAATTGTATGAAGTCTCATTTTTAAACCAACATATATTATATGCAATTTATATAAATAAAGACACTGGCTTTTGTACCACTCCTCCTCCCTCTTATATGGAAACAAGAAAAATCAGAATAATGTATGAGAAAATTATATTACTAGTGTTTTACCAAGAGGTAAGATTTAGATGATGGTATTTCTGATTTTCACTATAATAAATATTCACTCTAGCAGTTGGTTCTATCCTTGGTTATAGACAGTTTATTTAATTGTTTTGATTTGATAGGGATGACTAGCTATATACTGTATTACTTTAGATTATTGCTGGCCATCATGTTTCATATGTTCTATCTCTCAATATATGAGTCATTGCTTAAAGGTACAATGAAAAAAAAAACTTTCTAATGTCTTCCAAACTCCAAACTCATATCCCATCCCTCAAATGGACTGGCCTATTCATTTGCTGTCTAGCTTTCATACTTGTTTTTGGGCTTCTTAGTGAAACCAGGAGATATATAAGTTCCTAGTTTTTAAAAATATTCCGACTAAAGTTAGTGAATTCTTTATTCTTTCTTCTAGTGAGTCTCATGTCTTCTCAGAATTCTTGTAGGTTTTTTTTCCTTCAGATTCTACATTTCACATTTTAGTTCTTAAAGAGAAGATTTAAAAATCTTTCGGGGGTTGGGGATTCAGCTCAGTGGTTAGAGTGCTTGCCCAGCAAGTGCAAGGTCCTGAGTTTAATCCCCAGCACCAAAAAACAAACAAACAAACAAAAAACCCCAAACGTTTCATGCTTCAAAAGCTTAATATTTTTCTACTATAAAGTTATTTTAATGGTATGATTCTTTAAAATACTATTATAGATCTTATGAAAAATCATAATTCTAAAATCTCATTAAAATATTTACATATCTATATAGCCAAACTGAATTAAACACAGCTTATTTTTAAGAAATGATCCTGTCTATTCTTCAAAGCTGACTTTGGGATGAAATTTAAAGTTCAAATCAAATGGATTTTGACATTTCTCAAGTGTTGCTACTTGTGGAAAATTGCTGACAATTTTAGACACTAAATGTTCACTTCATCAAGTGCTGATAAATGCTCTTTGTAATAGCACTTTTCTCTCAGTGCTGCTTCCTGTACATTAAGTATTTATGTCTTCCTGCTGCTGTTCTCAGTGTTCTTAATTTGTTGTTTTTAGCTACAAGCAATAGCACGAAGGCTAAAAGTATAATGCTTCTAGAATTTAAAAACTTCTCCAGGGTAAATAGTGCTGTTTTGGGATAGTGCTTCATGTTTTCTGCCAAGTACTTTCCCTAAAATACAAGGATGGAGAAACCTTTGAAGTAAACACTGCCATTGTGACTTTAAATCGAAAGCGATAACTTGTTCGTGAGAGATCCAGTGAATGACATAAAATATAAGAAATTTAAGTCAACAAGACTGTCCATAATATACTGTGCTACAGAAGGAAAGCTGGATAAGTTATTTATGAATTCTTTCTTTTACAGGATTCCTGTGATATATTACTATTATTCTCTCGTGTGTGGATATTTAGCCATTTTAACAAATCTTACTCCATTAAATCATTGGGGGAAGTAATGATTCCAGTGATTAGAATATGGGACTTATAATGGTGAGTTTCTATTTATGTGACTGAACATAAGTAAATATTGAACTAGATGGTGATATTTTTACAACAAGACTGCTAAAATAAACCAAGCAACTCAAGGGAGAAATGACTTTTGACTCTTTAGTTGATCAGAACAAATGTCAAATTGCAACAAACTCAAAATATGCCGTTAGTTCTCATGTGAACATATTTTATAGCAAAGCAATCTTTTTTCATTCAATGCATACTATTTAAAATAACTTTGTGTGATTAAATGTCATACTGTCAGAACGTGAATGTTAATGTAATACTGAGGAATTAGACATCAATCAAGTTTGGCAATTGTCATCAGTGTCAAGGTTCGAAAACTAAGCACATGTCAATTTATCTAACAAAATGAAACATAATCTCCTTTTAAACTAGTGATCAGTTCTAGTCAAATGTAATTAATATTTATTGCTACTCAGGGGTACTCTATTACGATTTTTGGTTTGCACACTATTTCAAGAGGAAGAAATATCCATTACAAATAAAAATCTTGGTAGATTTTTCTTATAATGATTACCATTCCTTGTCTTTCCCAATAGAATATAAACTTTTTAGAGACAGAGATTTTTCTTGCTCAAAACAAAAACCACTCACTTGAAACAGTAACTGTCATACAGATGCTCAAGGAAGATTAAATAAATGAAAGTCCATTTAGAAAACTGATTAATAGTCTCCATTTTCCAAAAGTATTAAAATAGTCTCTATGTTGAATTCCTCAGTACTTAAAACTACCAGTATGATTTACATCCAGATGTGTATATTTTATATAAATAAGAACCCTTATAAAGCATCAAGACTCTTCAATAGCTCAAAATTGATTGAAATGTGATTTACGACTTCTAATTCTTGGTTTGTCATGAAATATGTATGGGTATCAGCCCCTTAGGAGGAATGTAATCATTATCTACTACAAACATGTATTAATAAAAATAAAAATTAAAAAAGACAATAAGAATGTCCATTTTTATAAATCCTTTTCAAAAAATGAAATTTGTGAAATCATGATCTAAACATTCATTTTTATTTCTGAGTCAAAAATAATATATCCAAAGCAATTTAATAGCTATTTTATGTCTAATATGAAGTAATCATCAGTAAATTGGCACCATTTAAATTTTTAGTTTCTAAATGCTAACATTAGTACAACTCAGTCTTAATTAGTACTTGAATTAAATATTAATACGTCCAGAAATTCTTTTTCTATCAAACATGTAGCTAAAATAGCCATAAACTTTTTTGATGATTACTTTCAGTTGCTGGTGATTGAACTTAGTTCTGATATTCATTCATTACTTCAAAGTTTTCTGAATATTATTCTGTGCTGCATCCTGAGTGAATGCATATAAATATAGGTGAAATAAAGACAGTCAGTGAGATGGGTAGTGGTGCTGGGTTTTTAAAAATTTGAATTTATTATAATATTTAGTTGGCTTTCTCTAAATTTAAGATGTGCTTCATATTGGTAGAAAACTGTAGAAAAAAGTCCTGGCAACCATCCGGAAGCAGTTCTCCAAGGACATAG
This sequence comes from Hystrix cristata, assembly GCA_004026905.1. Classification (NCBI taxonomy): domain Eukaryota; kingdom Metazoa; phylum Chordata; class Mammalia; order Rodentia; family Hystricidae; genus Hystrix; species Hystrix cristata. The sequence continues at coordinate 3,689 of PVJO010034687.1, read as the reverse complement.
CCAGAGTTGTCGCACTAGAGAGGACTGGCAAGGGATACAGAGTTTTGAGATAAGCGCAAGACAAAGACCTGGGAACTTGGGCTTTGGCTGATCACGAAGCGATAAGAAACCAGATGACCACTTCCCAAGAAATAAGGAGACATCTGCTCACTGTTGTCCTTAGCATTCACTGTACATGGATGATGATTGACATTTCTCTGTGTTCATCAGTGATCTGAGGGATCATTGCAAAACGAAAGCTCAAAGTGTGCCTTGATGGGTCGTTGGAGACTTGTATACGCCCCGTGTTTGTCAGTCCTCCTATTGAGGGCCAGAATTACCAAGTTATGACTTGTGTGTAGAGACGGGTATATGTGTTAGAACAATGTGCACAGATTCACGAGAGCATTTATGCCAGATGGCAAAGCTGTGACAGAGGGGTGAGTGCTTCCATGCATAAAAAAAGGGCTGTAGCAATATCTCCTTGGAATTTTCTTCATGTTTAGAGGATTAACTAAGGCAGCAGCAGAATCATACGCTGCTTTGTGGTGACTGTTGGAGGAGTGAGCAGATGCTCACATTTAAAGCTATCTGGCATCAGTTCTGTCTCTGGGAGTAAAAACAGACCAAGAAAGAAAATGCTAGCGACGTGCAAGCCAAGGAAAGCATTTTGCTTTTCGTTCTAATATTCCCAGAAAGAATACATAGTATTTATACTTCTATTTTTATGTATTTAGAATCAATTCCTTCTTCACATTTCTCTATTGGCAGACACCTTCTGGCAGTGATGAGAAACAGTAAGATTCTATAATTCTTTATAAGATGATTTATGTGCATCATATTGTGTAGTTCCCAGAAACATCATTTAGAGAAGGTATTATTTTAAAATTTGAAAGATGAGCAAACTGAAGCTTGGAGAAATGATACAAATTGCTGAGGTCAGAAGAGAGTAGACAAGGTAGGAAATCAAAAGCAGCTACAATCGGCACTGTGGAGTGGTGCTGCCTGCCTTGATGCTGGAATCTGAACCCCGAGGTCATCCCTAGTGACCAGGAGACCTGCACCAGGCCTCGCTTCTTAAAGATTCCACAACCTCCCATGATGGGCTGGGGACATAGTTTTTGGCGAACATCTCAGATCCAAACTATAGCAATACAATTAGGACAGGAAGGTTATAATTAAAGTGATGAAGTTAGAAAAAGTTATGTGCACTTTTTAGGATACTACTGTTTCTTCTCAGAATTTTAGGCCTTACATCAGTTTGATAGACTTAGGAGAACTTAAAGAAGTTTCTCTATTTGGTAAGAAGTATGCTCTACTTTGAATACACATAATAGAATTTAAATTTGTAGTGAAAATAAAATTTTCACTACAAAAAGACAACCAACTGTGTGGCAGATAAATCAGTTCTTCTGTGGCATTTACCAAGCGATTCACTTTGCAGTAAGTTAGGTTTTATATTTTGGGAGTGTATCTTTCACCTTGTGAGATCTTCCTGTGTGAGACAGCCCACATCAAAAATATTTACAAAAGCTTATACACTTCTCATTTGATATTTTGTTTTATAGAATGATTGAGAATATTGATTTTAGGGTTAGTGTATATTCAAGGTTTTGCTTTTAGCTCTCAGGCCTCGGGCAAGTAGCTTGTTTCCTCATCTGTAATGATAATGACTCCTATCCCATGGTATTGTGAATATTAAATAAAGTGCATATTATGTTTTTAGATGTGTAAGGAATGAGGCTAGCTGGTAGCTTCCTTAGAACTATTGCTGGACTATATCAGAAATGTGGCCTGTTAACTTGGATGCCCGTGTATCATTTCATATTTGACTTTTGATGCATAAAGGTCTTTCTATTATGGATATAAACAGCCCCATAATTTGCAAAAAATTAAGTGAATTTCCATATCATAGTTACCCAGCTTATATATGTTGAATATTTGTATTTGTGTGTGTGCATGGACTCCCGCGCGCGAGTCTCAGTAAACTGATATTTAGCAGTAAATCATATTTCTTTTTTTTGGGGGGGGATGCTGGGGAGTCAACTCAGGACCTTGTGCTTGCTAGGCAAGCACTCTAACCATGGAGCTAAATCCCTAGCCATATTTCTAATTCCAAATAAGACTTGTGCTATGACCAATACAAATGCCACAAAATAATGATAAACCATATTTAACTTAAATGAACTCTATGTGCCAATTTTGTACCATATACTTTACATGTATTCTTTCATTTGTGGTCCCATTACCAGTGATTTAGATTCTACAATTTTCTTCATTTGTGATAGAAAAGAGAGATTAAAGAGATAAAAATAACTATCCTGAGAAAGTACACTCAAGGAATAGCAGATTGAATTTGAACCTAACTACTCTGCTTAAAGTCTCAGTGTTGTTAATCACTATCCTATGATCTTATGCTATTTACTATGATCTATTTTATTGCATAAATTATAAGCCTTTGTGAAGAAATTATCTGGTTTAGAGCATTGTAAACTCAACTAGAATATGTAAATAACAGAAAAGTGAGAACTCTTTTGCAAAATATAATGGATTTTGGTTTAGTTCACACATTTCAATATACTTTGAGTATTAATTATTTTGCTTTTGATTACTTATTTACTCTGAAGTAGTTGTAGTTTCAAATGTTATTATAGGAATAATACAGAGATCTTTCTTATACCCTTTACCCAGTTTTCCCAATGACTACATTTTGCAAACTGTGAATACAGTGTCACTACCAGGATATCAAGATTCACCCAATCTGTTGATCTTATTCTAATTTCCTCCTTTTTTCTTGTACTGATTTGTGTGTGGAATATGTGCATGATTTTTGTGCAATTTTATCCATGAAGGTTCATGTGTCCACCATTATATTAAGATATAGAACAGTTCCAACAACACAGGATTCCTCATATTCATTGTTTTTCTAATTCCATCTCCTTCCCACCATCCCTCTTTCATGTTGTCCTAACTCCTGTGAACCACTGATCTATTTTTTATGTTTAGCAGAAAATAGATTGAGATTCTTGTATAAATGGAATGCAACAATATGTAACTATTTAGAACTGGCTGTTGAAAATTCAGAATACTTGAGATTCAGGTCAGATTTTGTATGTGTCAGAGTTTGTTCTTGCATTTGCGACACTATTTCATGACATAGGTGTACTACAGCCTGTATAAGAATTCACTCTCCACTGACAGACATTTGGGTTGTTGTCTGTTTTTGGCTATTATGAATACAGCTGATATAAACAATTATGTGAAGTTTTTTGAGTGAATTTAAGTTTTATTATCTGGAATAAATACTAAAGAATGCAATTGCTGGGTTGCGTGATAATTACACATTTTGTTTTAAAAGAAATTTCAAAGCCATTTTCCATTATGGCTGTGCTATTTTACATGTGTACCAGCAATGTATGTATGATTTAGTTTCTCCTCATTCTCAGTGATATTTGATGTTATTACTTTAATTTTAGCTATTCTGATATGCATAGAGTGATCATTCATTGAGGTTGTAATTTTCATTTCTCTGATGTCTAAAGATGTTGACTATCTGTTCATGTGCTTGTTTGCTGTCCATATATCCTCTTGGCTAAGAGGCTTAGTGGAATCTGTTGCCTTTTTTTATTGGATATTTTTCTACTACTGAGTTTTGAGTGTTTCTAATATATTATAGATCATAGTCCTTTGTTGGTTTACAAATATTTTTT
>PVJO010034686.1:0-10680 GCA_004026905.1 Hystrix cristata | reverse complement strand
AGACCATTCTCTTAAATGAAATAAATCAGACACACATTTAAATACTGCATTGTTTCTCTGGTGTGAGAAACAGAAAGTGTGAATAAGAACCAAAATGTCTAATATACATTTGGGAAAGGGAAGAAATTGTTCAAGTGGGAAGGGGAACAAGGGAGGGGGAAGGGAGAAAGGAAGGGAGGGACAAGAAGAAAGAATAGAAGGGGAAAAAATGCAAACAAAGCTTTCGTAAATAAGAAGGGGAAGAGGAGTTACAGGGAAGGGACATGAATGGAGGAAAATAGTAGAAGCAAGATAATATCATTTACAGGTACAAATTCCCTATGATGAATGTTATTATGTATATCTAAAATGTACCAGTAACTGAAAATAAATGAATATTTCAAAAAAAAAAATCTCGCAGGGTTTTTTGTTTGCATTCCCCTTTAAAAAGCAATCCTAAACATTAAGGTCTAAAAATACCATTGTTTCAAAGCTCTTTGCCAATAAGACATGTGAGTATTCCTCCCATAACCTGTTACTGCCAGGGTCACACCTGGCTCAACAGGTGAGGAGGCTACCAGAGCCCTGTCACCAAAGAAATGGGATTCATGAAGATATGCTTAGCTAGAAGCTGTGGATGCCCTCACCACCTTATGATATGACAAGGAAACTGGAACACAAAGCAGAAGAACAGTTACAGAATCCAAAGACATAGTAGCTGTGGGTTTTGAAAGTTATCCATACTTCTCCTACTATTCTATGTAAACTTCATGAATACTTACCCCAAACGCCTGAAGTCTTCTTTTTTGCCACCATAGTATAAAATATAATCATTTACAAACTTTGTATGCCTTTGATACTGAAATGCAAGAAATTAAGGATTTTATTTGCTTAGGAGTTGCTTGGTGTTATATTACTGAGTGAGATAAAAGCATAGAATGAGTTTATTTAAGCTTTTCTAAATATGCAAATATGTACTACACATGCTTCTACATTCAAAAACATCTAGGAGGGTACATGTTACATGTTAAGAGTACAGACTGTAAAGCAGAAGGGCTTCCACTTTCTACTGAACACTTTTTCAAATAATATTTTGTGAAATGTAATGTTTGGAACGTTTTTCAATCATTCATTACTCTTGTGATAAAATATATCACCATCTGAGGAGAAAGAGCGCTTCTTAGTCTATTGCTGGATTGCAAACAAGTTTACACTATCATTCACTCTAAAAACCAATAGTAAGAAAAAGAAATTATGGCTTCTAAAAGTAAAGGTAAGGAATAGCATTTATGTTTTATTATAATAAAAAAAATTTTGCTATTTCAGTAAAGATAAAGCCTCTAAATAGAAGATACCCTTTTATAATATTAAATCCTAACAATAAGCTTTTGAAAAAAATCAAACATAAGGAATCAGATGTAATTTTTTATATTTTCTTTTAATACTTAAAGAATCCATGCATGTTTATTTTCAACACAGTATAACAAGGTATATGAGCATTTTACATTTTAGAAAGCTCAGTGGTTAAACTCTAGAGCTGAACATAGGTGGAAGTGGTGGCACATGACTGTAATCCCAACACTAAGGGAGGCTAAGGCAAAAGGATCACAAGTTCAAGCCCTGGGTTAGTTATCTTCCCATCACTAGGAAACAATATGCCACATCTGCCACTAAAAAAGAAGTTTATTTTGGCTCATGGTTTCAGAGGATTAAATCCATGGTTAGCTCACTTCAGGGTAGAAACATTATGGTAGAAAGGTACTGCAGAGGAAAGCTGCTCAATCTATGGCAGCTAAGAAGCTGAGAAAGAAGGGAGGAGCCAGGGCAAGAATACATCCTTCCAGGTCATATCTCCAGTACTTGCTTCTTTCAACGTGGCCCCACCTCCCAACACAAAACTTTTGGGGGGAATTTTAGATCTAAACCATAACAAGTCCCATCAGGGCAACTTAGTGAGACCCAGAATGAATGAATGAATGAATGAATGAATGTATGTATGTATGTATGTATGTCTGTATGTGTTTATTTATTTAAAAGCAAGGGGAATGTAGCTTAGTGGTAAAGTGCCCCAGACTGTTCTATTGCTCTATCCCCAGTAACACACATACACATATGATTTAATTGATCACAATGTATTCTAATAGATATACTTAATCAGAATAACATTGAGAGGGAAAAGGGTAGGGAAGAAGAAAGACAGGAGAGAAAGAAAACTCAGATATTCCAGAGATCTGGGTTCTAGCTCTTTTGAACTACCACTAACTGTGACCAGGGCAAGTCACCTACTCTACTACAGCTAGGTCAGCAAACTTTCTCCGTAAAGGGCCAGAGAGTAAACACTGTGGACTTTGTAGATTATATGGTCTCTTCCAACTGTTTATTTGTACCATTTTAGCAGGAAGGAAACCGCAGACAACATAATGAGTAAGCATACTATGTTCCAATATAATATTTTTACGTTCTAAAACAGGTGGTTGATGGAACTTTTGCTTCCAGGAAGATGGAACAAAGTTGCTCTTCTCCCTGTTCTTCACACTAACAACTAATAACCTAGGATATTATATATAAAACAAATATACGAAGAATCAGAAAGTTGGAAAGAAGCAGGTATACCACACGGGGACCTCAGACTAGGCGTTGAAACTGGCAACCTGGAAATGCTAATAGGTATAGACTAACACAGTCTCGACAAAAGCCTCTTCTCTCTAACCAAATGACCAACAGCCGGCCTAGTGAGACCAATAACTCTCAGACAACTATTCTACACCAGCCAAATACCCCAGAAAAAACTGTGCTCCCCTCATACCAGAAAAGAAATGTCTGGACTTTCATGCTCACCAGGCTGTAACAAGGTGCCCCATTACCCCGAGTGGTATCAGAGAAGGCAGAGTAGATGTTCAAATGCCAAAGGAACAAGTGCCAGATGAGATCCATGGGAAAGTTAAGCTACTAAGTTAACAAAAAAAGGAATAATTATAGACACAGCAGTACCTCTATAACTTAAAAAGACTAGAACGATAAAGTAAAACAGATGACTATTGGTAGGTGAAATTGGTATTTTCTCCTCCTAATCCTGACCATGGCAAGAACTCAGAAATACATCAGGTCTTGCTTGGACTCCCTTTCATTCTCCAGTATTCCCAACAGTACTATGGATGGTCAGTACAGTAGTTAGTGTCATGAGCCAGAGTTTTATTGAAAAATTGAGTTGAGGTATGTCTTCAACAGAGAATCAGATTATAAATCGCTTCCAGTCATATCTGAGAATTAAAGCTAAAGCAGGCCTGGGGGCAGTCCACAAATAGACCTAATTTTAAATACAAATTTTACAGAGAATTTAAGTAGCTAAGAGCAAGGTAGGATGAAAATAAAGCGAGATTAAACATTTTAAAAAGTGTAGAAAAGGGAAATGATGAAAATTTGACAAAAACAAGTTGGGAAAAGTATTTTCAGGTTCACGGACTTTATAAGCTTATTTACAGTATACTAGTTTATAATTTATTATTTTTGTCTCTAAATCTTCACTATATATTAGTAAAAGAGAATTATACCTTAGTGTATAAGATTTTATGATAAAAAATATAAGGTAGGATAACAAAGCAGATTTTAAAATATCTAGAAATATAAAAAGGATACAGCATCCATAGCTATGAGATGAAACCTTCTATTTCTTGCTTCTTCTCTGTTTAAAAAAAAAGTTTATCTTAAGCACATCTGAATATCTGTGTTTTAATTCATCTTCTCAAATCCCCTAGTCTCTGAGTTTATAAAATATCTTAAACCAAAGAAAGTAATTTACATCAAAATACATACCTATCCAGCAATTCTGCTGCAACTTGTTTATGGGCCACCTTTCCATGTTTTTCTTTCTGAAATGGCTTTTTCAGCAATAAATCGTCTTCAATTTTCCTGGTATATTAAAAAGAAAAATTATTACAAGTTAATTTTTCTTAAAGGTTGCTTGGTAATTCTTTTTATTTTCCTAATTGAGCATGTTTTAAGGAATTAGGCAAGTACTCTACCACTGAGCTACATCTTCACCCCAAAGAGATCCTAATTTAGAAAAGACATGCTGATCTTTAATGAGACATTTTACATCTTAATTCTATTTAATACCTATGAAATGGAGAAGACGAAGCCAGGTATGGGTGGTGCACACCTCTAATCCCACTACTTGGGAGACCGAAGCAGAAGGATCACAAGTCCCAACTAGGCAACTTAGCAAGACTCTTTCTCAAACTAAAAAACAAAAGAGCTAGGGATGTAGTTCAAGGGCCCTGGGATCAATTCCCCAATATCAAAAAAACAAAAAGAAACAAACAAAAAAACCCACAAAAATACAAAAGAGAGAAGATGAAACAATCAAAAGCATGAGTTTTAATGTCATACCACCCCGATTTCTAGTTCAAATACTGACCCAGCCATTTACCACCTTAATCTTCATCTTAATACAATTAAATCACTTAATTTTTGTTTGTAAATTAGGGATAAAGAAACTTTTGGAAAAAGAAAGGCTGATTATAGATAATGCAGACCACAGATGATCAGCCCTAGTTATGCAGATAAATATAATTCTAGAGCAGAACCTCCAAAAAGATTTGCCCATATTCTAGTTTTATAAAGTAGTATTTTTTAATGAAAATCTAGAAACTATAAAGCACTTTGGTGGTCCACGAAGACTATCATAAAAATGCTCAGTCCCAGTTAGCATGCCTACTACATTGCTCTCATTGTGAAATAATAAGCCTATTTCTGTAAGTTTAGTCAACATTCCTGAGTTAATGGATAAAATCAAATTTCTATCCTAAGTAAAGCAACTCGGTCAAGATGTAGCCTCTTTATGATACCCAGGCTTTGCATACTTACCCCTTTCGATTCAATAAAACCTTCCATGAGCTTCTTCCTTTCACCTGTTCATCCATGTAAACACAAGAATCATCTTGCATTACAATCTCCTCCACACTAACCTCACCTTGAAGGCAAGTACTAACAAGACAGCACCAACCAAGCCCCTTCTGAGCTATGACATTCCAAGAATACAGTCCTTAACAAGTGAATGAAAAATACATGCGACAGAGAAATCTGAAATCTATAATTTCTTTAGTTTTTCCTCCTTCCCTTTCAATTAACCTCTTCCCAGTACAAATTTTATTTTCTTATTTTTCCCACAATTATTCTCCAATTTTGAACCAATTTAATATGGGTTTTTTTTTGTTTTTTTTTTGTTTTTTGTGGTGCTGGGGATCAAACTCAGGCCCTTGTGCTTCCAAGGCAAGCACTCTAATCACTGAGCTAAATCCCCAGCCCCTATTATGGTTTATTGAATAAAAATTAATTCACTAGGGGATTTGCCTCCACATACAAACACAATCCAAAAACTTTCAATATTATTTATTTATACTTCATATCAATCTAGAAAGGATGTGAGATACAGATCAATAAAATTACTTACCTTTTTTTCCTTCTGCTAGATTCTCCACCATGTTCATCATCACTAAAATCAGAGTCATAACCTCCGTGACCATGCATCTGCAAAGCAGTATAAGGCCTAAGTTTAGAATCTAAGTTGTCAGTTGTTCAAGAACAGAACACTTAAGAAGCAAGAGATCTTAAAAAGCCATAGATGTTTTAAAGGACCATGGTAGGCAGGCTACTGTTCATGAGTTATTCAGCCATTTAGAACGTTTATTTACTTTGAAATAAACTTACCTTTTAGAAAATGTATCAACATTTTTCACCATTAATTACCATTAGAAGAAAAAGGGAGATTATTCTTTGGCCTTTCCACTGAAAACCAGGTCCAGAAGCTGCAAAGTGACTGTATACAAGGTTCAGCAATGCTTCATTTTTATTTGACTCAAATAAATTACTGCATAGTTATGCATCCCATAAAGATGTTTTAGTCAATGGTAAATCATATGTATATTTAGTCCCATAAGATTATAATAGCACCAAAAAATTCTTATTGCCTGGTATTTTTTATTGTATCTTTTTTATGTTTAGGTACACAATATCTAATTGTACTGTATACCACTGTATTGTAATATCATGGTATTACAATTGTCTACAGTGTTAAGTGCAAGTTGTATAGGTTTATAGTCCAGGAGCAATAGACTATCCCATAGAGTCTAGGTGTATAGTGGACTATACCATCTAAGTCTGCACAAGTATACTCTATGATGTTCCCACAATGATGAAATTAATGATTTCAGACATTGCATTAAGTACTTTACAAACAATGCCTGTGACTCTGAAGTTTAGAACTACTATCTCCATTCTAGTGATGAAAAAATTAAGGCCAAATGAATTAAGTAAATCTATTTTATAAAGCAAATAAGCAACTAAATTGATCTACTTGATTCTTACGCCCACAATTTTAACTATGCCAAATTGCCCCTCTGGAATATGATTAGCTATGTACCACAGGAATTTTACAGTATTTGTGAACAATACACTATTAGTGAAATTTGTCGTGCTACATTTTTCAACATATGTAAAGATTTCTACTTTAAGTTTATTCAAGGTAAACTACCTTACCCTTTGGCTTAGTCAATTTTATCTTGTTTTAATTCATTTTAAAAATAGGATTCTTAAAAAAAAAATAGGATTCTTAAAAATGCTGAAAGACCTCAGTTGTCAATTGTGTTGGAAGAAGCTCCTGGCTCCAGCATTACACTGAATTTGGGACACACACTAATGGCAGACCAAAGATGAACTGGTCCCAACACCCCCATGTTCTTCCTATCTTGGCAGTGGAACACCATAGCGTAGGGCTTAGCGACGTGTTCTAAAATCACTCTACCAGAATTTCAAAGCCTGGCTCTGCACTTCTCGCTTGTCTTCCTTTGGGCATGTTCCTAACCTCTCTGGGCCCGTTTGCCCAATTACAAAATAAGGCTGATAAAGACAGGCCTCATGGGTTAAACGACCTACTCCATCTACAGGGTTTTTCAGCCGTGGTGGCGGTACAGTAAGCCCTGTAAATGCGAACTACGAGCACCCTCACCTCGCTCCTCCTCCTAACTCCCCCCCTCCCCAGCCCTGCTCCCACTCGCCCCTTTCTTCTCCTCGGGCGGCCTTACGCGTCCCACACTGTTAACTCAGTGGCTGTATTAAAAAGCGTCCACTCACTTCGAGCTAAGAAATCAACTGACAAGAGCCAGAAAATCTCGAAAACGGAGGCGCCGACTATTTCAGGCTCTGTCATTAAAAGAAAAAAAATTTACAATCCACAAGTAGGAGGAACAAGTTTCTAGGTCTTCCTTCCCGCCACCAAATGTACCTGCCGCCTTCCTTACACACCCCTTCCCTTACACACCCCTTCCCTTCCGTGTCTCCCGGCTCGGCCAGGTTCGCCCCGAGTTGCGGCAACCGCAGCGACCACCGAGGGCTTGAACGAGCCGCCACAGGCCGAGCCGCTCCGTGAGGCCCCCGAAGCCCTGTCACCGCCGTCGCAGCCCCCGCTCGCTCCTCTCTTCCCACTACGGGTCCCGACCGGGAGTCGCTTCCGGTCCGATTCGGCCGCGTGTCACACTGAAAAGGCACCTTCCCCGGGTGCGTCGATTTTGTGCTACACCAGAACACCTACGGGAAACAAGGGCGGCAGGAGAAAAGGCCCGGAGGGAAGCGGAGACTGTCGCCTTTCATGAAGTCCAGCCTCTACGTTTTTTCTAGGGCTCCTTTCTCTCCCCACTAAGGAATCTGCCGTGTAGTACCGTGTGACTCTGCCCGCAGCTCAGCCTACGCCCGTCATTTAAAAATATATCTTGTTTTAGAAGAAAAAACCCTGCCTGCCTATCACTGGCCGTTCTGTCTAGTAACCTTAGTAACGCCTCCTCGGAGCGTCCTCTCACAGCATCTCAGCCTCTCCTTTCCCCTCTCCTCCCGGTGAAATGGTGCTCATAATTAGAACAAAAATAACTTCCCATCGCTTCGCCACCTACACAATAGACACTGTTCCAAATGCGGCGTCGGTGGCAGAAGAACTCACCGAATTTGTGAAGAAAGAAAGAACAGGGAGTGGGAGAAATTTTACAGGGTCGCGGATTCTCTGCCAACAAGGGACCTGGCACATGTGAAAAGAGATCCAGAATAGAATCTAAAAAAAAAAAAAAAAAAAAATTCAGGCAGGAAAAAATTAAATTATGTGAAGCTCCACCAGGTTCTCCCTGAATTGTGCCTTTGCCTCATCAAGACGCCCACTCCGCTTTCCACTCTGGTTACCGAGTTCAGGTCTTGTCTCCCTCAGGCATCTGCAATTATTCACCTGTGCTTCCTTCTTAGTACCCAACCCTATGCCTTGGAAATCACAAACGCTAATTATGTGTCGAACTGAATCGGCACGCCTTTGGCGCCTGCGACGGGCCCTTTTTATAGAAAACCTTGGCGCTTCATACACACTCGCTGTACATCTTTGCCCTGAACAGCAGAAGTATCCTTATCAGCTCAAGTCTCCTATCCTTGACAGTAAATTATACATACATCCTTCTTTACCCAGCTCGGCGAATGTGATCTTGAAAAACTGTAATTTAAATAAGTGCAAATGCATTTATTTTAAATGCAGTTGGATTATACGTCAATCGAAACGTTTGCTTAAAAAATTAAAGCAATGAGAAGCTTCACAGTTTAATGTTATTCTATATTGGAAAGTTTGGGCAAGTAATTTTTTTGGCAGATATGTTGAAAATATACCTTGTTTTTTTATTCATTACCAATAAAATCAAACATATCTGTACCTCGTATCCAATTTCCTTTTTACCAGTATTTCACATTTATTACCATTTTTCTTCCATTTCTAGTATCTTCTTGACTGTTGCTTCATTTTACTGTTCCACAACCCTGTGTTGCTGTTTTTAGTTTCGTTTTTAACAGATGAGGAAGAGAGGCACAGAACTTGAAGCCAGGAACCTAGTGAGAGTTTAGAATTGGGTGGTACTTGTCTCTCTACAAGGCCCAGAGCCCCGCCCCCAACGCATGGATTGTGTGGGAAGTAGCTTCTGGTTCCAACATTTCTAAGAATTTCATATCTGTCACTACAGTCCATTCAAGCGAAGGTTTTTTATTTTTTGCTCTGAGCAGCTGCTGAAAGGGAGTGAAGTGAAAATACATGTTACAGATAAATCATATGATCTGAATTTAAAACAAGGAATACAGGATATCTGATCAGAAAATCTCAAATTAGCAACTATATCTCAATAATAGTAAAAGACACAAATACTTATTAAGTGTCTGCTCTGGGCAAGGCACTAGCATAGTTATTAGGGTTACAGACATATAAAAGCCACTCCTTAACCTTGAAGGCTGACTAACAAGAAAAACAGAATATATAGAATAGTAACCACAATATTTGTTTTCATACACCAATACCTAGAAAACAGCATGAACTTGTGCTTCCCAATCTATAAAGTGTGTTATTTCAATGAATAAGAAAATGTAATCATGCATCGATGTTGTGGAAGCTGGTTCCTGTGGACCCTGCCTTGGCTAGGCACGTCAATGAGCATAGCACAAATAACGCCAAGAGAATTCTAAGCGTGTGACACAAAAGATGATAGAGCTTCTGCCTGGTTCTTTTGTCTCCTTCCACTTGTTTCTCAATCCCTACAACATTCGATGTCACTTTGGCCTCTTCAAATTTACCATTCTTTCCACCTGAATTTGTCTGTCTAATCCATTTTTATCCTTCAAACCTCAGTTTAGATTAAGGAAGGCTTTCGTGACCAAACTGTTCCACAAACTGGGTGGGATTAACATGTTACACACATTACTTTCTGAAGCAATTAACTACACAAATACATACCAATAATTTAGTAGTGTGTCTTCCTCTCCTTTTTCAATCCTCAGTGCTCAGCACAGTGTGACACACAACAGTTAGAAAATTTTATTGAACAGTGAAGTAGGTACTGTTAGCCCCATTTTACATATAAGGAAACAGATTTAGAGAAATTAATTCTCCCAGAGTCATGTGCAAGTAAACAGGGGCACAAATATAAAAGACTCCAAAGTTCACGCTATTGAATATCTTATTTGTTGTTTTTCAATAAGGCCCATGGCAATTTTTGACACTTAGAAGATTAGAATCTATTTTTCATGAAGGAAAATTATCAGATAATTTAAGACAGAGAGCTTAGTAAGAGGTGAGGAAGCTCCTGCAGAGGAAGTGAGACTTAAATTATGTTTTAATGTAGGCCTTAAATAAGAACAAAGGAGAGGGACGAGAGGACCGTTAAGGCTATAGAGTCTCAGAAAAAAATTAGAGGTAAAAATATCCATAAACTTTTTAGGGAAATATCAGTAGGTCGCTTTAACTGGAGAAGAAGTTTTGAAAAGGTGTAGCAAAGGATATATTAGAGAAGGAATCTGGAAGTGAATTTAGAGTGTTCTTGTATGCTAGGCTCAATGTTTGATTTAGAGCTAGTGAAGACTTATAAAGAATAAGGTTTGGATGAATAGGAATCTGGAATCAAATAAATTTATATTTGAATCCTGGTTCAGCTATTTAGTGGCTATGGGATCTTAAGCATCATTTAATTTTCTTCAAGTTTTAGTCTTCTGTAAAATGAAAATAATAGCAGTAACTACTTCAACATATTATTATGACAATCAGTTTAGATGTTATATTTAAAGGGTTTAGACTACTGCCTGGCACATATTAAGGCTTGATAATATTCACTGTTGTTTAAATAGGAGGCAATATATAAT
>PVJO010034685.1:0-10684 GCA_004026905.1 Hystrix cristata | reverse complement strand
GGATACAGGCGGTGAACTCTAGGTTTGTTCCTCAGTGGTCCCAATATTGTGATCAACATGTTGAAGGGTCTTACTAAACATCCACTCATTCATAACTCATAATGCTCCTACAGTCAAAATACAGGACATAATTTATGAATCAACTTTTCCAATGCGTTGACTGATTGATTGAATCATTCACTTATTCAACAAATCTTTACTTAGCACTAACAAAAGGGAACCATTTTAAGACACTGTGAAAGAGGTAGGAATGTAACTTAAAATATTGAAATATTTTTGTACCCAGTGATATCAACAGTGGCTCTCAGTTAGGGTGATTTTGCTTCCCAGAAAACATCCGAAAATATTTGGAAACATTTCTGTTTGTCATAGAGGAGGGGGAAGTGATAACAGCACCTGTGGTTAGAAGCCTGAAGTGTTACTAAACATCCTACCTTAGCCCTCAACAACAACAACAAATTATTGGTCCCAAAATCATCAGTAGTGCCAAAGTGGAGAAATTCTGGTTTGCAGTCAAATTATGAGCCTGGTGGGACCTTCTCAATCCTTCTTCAACCCTTCCCTGTCTCTCGCCTTCTCAGTATCCAGCACCTAAAGGGATAATATCTTCATAAACTGACATGGCCAGAAGGACTTCGTTTAATTTTTAGCTGATACCTGTTGCAATTGGTTGGAAAGTTGTTAAGCATTTGAAACATCTCATAAATATTTATAAAATGTGCTTTCTCTTTAATGAGTTTTCCTGAATCATCTCAATGAAGATTTTGACTGAAATTATTTCCTTTAAGATAAATCTTCTATAATGTAATATGTATCACTAAAAAATGAAGATTCACTATACCAAGATCTTTCTCAGGAGTTGGGGAAATAGAAATCCGTAGTCCATAATAGTACAAGACAAAGATAATAACTTGTTTAGTGCTAACACAAAGGAAAATCTAGGGGAAAAAAAAAAAACAAAAAACCTCTGAGAAGTTTTTAAAAGGATCTAGACTTAGCTTACTCAGAAGTACATTAAGAGCCAGATATGGTGGCACAAACCTGTAATCCCAGGTTGAAGCAGGAGGATTTCAAGCTCAAGGCCAGTCTGAGTTATATAGCAGGTTCAAATATCTCAAGGCTTATAGATTTAGACAATACTCAGAAAGATATTTTTTAATATATCCAGTAACAATAGAACAATAACTTTCTTTAAACAGTTGTTGAACTATTAATTTTCCACCATTAAGCTTTTATATACATTATATTAAATGGAAGGTACTATTACTATTTGGATAAACGGTACAACATTTTAAAAGTTTAATATAGACATTTTGAAAACCGGGATACCCAAGGCAATTACACAGCAGAGGAAGTCTGTTTTGAATATGTTGTTTCTTTCAGAACATCTTCGCATATTGACATGGTTAGTTACTAAAGATAAACATAAAATATTAATCAGCCACCTACAGTGTAGCTTTCTGTTTGATGCTACTGGGAATTAGACAACTGAATTATGCTTATTAAAATGCACTGTAAATTAGAACAACTGTCTTGTAAAGGCTTATAATTTTCATGGTCATACAACTTAAAATAGGGTAACATGCCTTTTAATTTAACAGTCTTGAAAGTTCCCCTCCACTTCACCAGAGCATTCAGACCTAAATAGGTGGCATTAGTGCAAAACAAGTTTTCCCCAAAGGATATCTTTTTAGCCAGCAAGGTTAGTATTACAACTATGGACTGTTGGGAAAAGTGAATTTTGTCTCCAAAGTATATTTTTGTCTACTTTCTTGTTTGTAAAAGCAACCATTATTTGTAGCAGGCAGACACCATTACAAAAAGAAGTAGGGAACTGCCTCTCAGCCTTTTGGCTAAGATCAAGTATAAAAGGAAGTGGGGGAGATTTGTCCATATTCCACATAAAATTTAAGTCAATGTTTACATGTAACTGTCATTTAATAATTGACATAAAAATAAAATGAGATAACATAGTCAAAGTGCTTTCCAAAATATAAAAAAAAACCTGGAAGTGGTTTTTTTCAGTGCCAGAGCTTTTGCCTAACATGGGCAAGGCCCTGGGTTCAATCCCAGCATTGCAAAGAAGGAACAAGTATAAAATGAAAAGCAATATCATTACTCTTGTTGTCACCAAGGAGACTGGACTTCATGAAAACAGTAGTGGGGTTGGGCACAAGAATACCACGAAGAACCACATATTTATTGCCCTCGTGACATAATTAACATGATGCATTGCCACTTGGACTCTCGCTTGCTGAAATGAATTTAAATTTGTCCACTTGTTTTCTAAAGGAGCATATTTTCATGTTAGTTCTGATTCAGTGTTTGCTCACTAAGTACCTATATTTTATGGTGTTGTACGTGAGTCGTGTGGCATTTTTACTTTCCTGTGGGTGCCAAGATGTTGATGACAGGGTCAGAATGTATTCTGTGAGGTCTAACAAGGCAACAGTCTTGGAAATTAGTCTGTATCAGGCTCTGTCCCAGGGCACACACATAAGAACTAGTTCGAATCCCACCAACACAGTTCTTGGGCCACGCTAAAGATTTGAGTCCCTGAAACAAACCATCTACAGTGGATATCCCAAAACATTTGTTTGATGAATAACCTTGGCCTTTTAAAATTTATAGAATGCCATTTGTTTTATATCTCATACTTAAGACAAAATATTTATTCATTGAATTCCCTTAAAATTTTAAGAGAGTGACTTTTATATATACTTATATAAGTGCACACACGCAGAGTTGCAAAGGCATCCATTTGGTAGAAATACTCTTATACAAATGATGGTTTGTACTTAGATAGAAAATTTTCATAATGTTTAAAGAAACCAAACTTTTCTAATGTTTAAGAGTTTCAACAGATTTCAAATGCCTAAATCTTTTGCACCTCAACTACTAACAATAGTAGTTGTTAGTAGTACTGCAGGGCACATTGATATCACACATGAACAGTAAATGACGGGAAACTGGAACACAACTGAACTCCTTGTTCAACATCTATTGAGAATCTGCTTCCTCAGATCACTCATTTAATTCTTGATTTCTGCACCCGTAATGTATGACTAATAAAATTACCTATGTCATGTGTTCGCTGTTAAATGTAAATTAAGTAATGCATACAAAGGAGTGAATACATTTTAACTCATATACAAATAGAATATTAAAAGTAGAAGGATCTCATGCATCCATTCCGTCGTTTGTTTAGAAATGAAAAAAATTAAGTCCCACAGATGGTAACATGAAGAAAGTCACTTTTTTTTTTTTAGTGATATACCCAAAATCAAAACCTGGATCTCCAAACATTCAGCTTCACGCTATTTCCATAGAATTACACATGGGTACAAGCTAAACTAACTTTGAAATAATTATAGTAAATTTTATGTCATAAAACACATCATAAACTTCCATCTTCAAGCCAGCCACTCATCAAACAAAATTTACCTTATTTTGGACTATAATATAAGCCCTCGACAGTGACTGACGTGATGTATTGTCTGGATTAGTTTCTATAGATGCTTTTAAAAGTGTTTCTCCACAGGCTTTCTCATGGAAACAGAAGCCGAATATTAACACTCATTAATCATTTTCTCCTATCCGAGGATGGATTTTAATAGAACTAAAAGCTGAAGCATCAAGCTTGTTCTCCTGTACCCCGAATTCTCTTGCACTGTCTGCTCCTCATGAAATTGTGAGCCCCAGAGAATGTCTGGGAGGGCAAAGAAGCTGAGAGCTGTGTGTAGTGAGACTCTGCTTGCCTGCACTTCTTTCTCTTTCATTTCAAAGTTCTCCTTATTTAAGTGATTCCACAGGGCAGCTTGTTCTGTTGGTTTGAGAAGAATTAGTTCATGCATTTTTATTTTTAACTATTGTATTAGTCAGTTTTCCAATACTATAATGAAATACATCATGCAACTGACTTAAAAGAGGTTCATTTTGGTTCATGGTTCCAGAGGCTCCAGTGCAAAATTGAGTGACTTCATTCTTTGGGTCTCTGACGAGGGCAGCCCATCATAGAGGGAGTGCGTGGTGAAGCAAACCATTCACCTTATGAGCCAGAAGCCAAGAGAGTGCAAGGCAAGACCGGAGATGCACAAGCTTCTTTGAGGACATGCCCTAGATGACTCGAGGGCCCCTTAGAGACCCACAGCACCTTCCAATGGCACCTCCCTCGGAACAAACCCTTTAACATGTACAGCTATGAAGGACATTCAAAATACCACAATATTTATTATGGGAATTTTCAAACATCACAAAAATTAGAGAGCACAGTATAATGAATGTCATGGTTCCCCATTTTCTAGTGTAATCCTGCCCCACTTCTTTTGCCCTCTTCTGGATTTTAAAAACAAATACCAGTCATCATATTTTATCCACAAGTCTTTGATATATTTGGGTAGATATAGATAAATTTAAAATAGATAAGGACTATATGTGATACATATGTATATAATAAAGACTTAAAAATACATAATACCAATGTCATTATCACACTTGACAACATTAGCAACGCAACATACCAATCTTAAATATCATCTAACACTCAATTTATATTCCATTTCCCTGAATTTTCTTAAACACTGTGTTTTGAGGTTCCAGGGATCTAATCAAGGGCCTAGTGCATGCTAAGCATGCACTCCACCACTGAGCTACACCTTTAGCCCTTAAACATGTACTTTAAAATGGCTTGCAGCCCCTTGACTAGTATAATCATCGTACATATTTTATATGTTTTCGGCCTTTTAGTCTGGTTTTTAATCTGTATATATGATAATTAATTCTGTAAGATCTTATAAGACAAATGCTGGAAAAAGAAAAGAGGGGCAGAGGAAAGGGGGTAAAAGAATCGAGATGTGTTACATACATGTACCAATTCTCTACAGTGAAAGTAATCATTGTGTACTGCAAATGTGTGCTAATAAAGTCCAAAAAAGAGAGGAAAAAATGACAATATAACTTGGTAAAAATTAAAGAACAAAAGTGCTAAAAATAAATAAATTCATAGGTTTGGTCAAAAATCCAAAGACTGTCTTAATACTATATTCAGGTGATATTTTCCAAATCTCTTTAAATATTTGTTTTCTTCCCTGAACCCATTGTTTCCTATGCAGGAAAACATATTTGTTGAAAAGATTATTATTTTGTCTCTAAGGATTGTCCTTATTTGGCAGATTGCATTCTCCGTGTTATCATTTAATATGTTCTCCTATCGCTCTTACTGCTAATAAACTGGTAAATTATGATGCTTAATTACGTAGGTTCTGGTTCAGTTTTCAAGAACTAATAGTGCAGCCAGGCAGGGTGGCACACGCCTGTAATCCCAGCACTCTGGGAGGCTGAGGTAACAGGATCAAATCTGAGCCCAGCCTGGGCAACTTGGTGACTTAGTGAGACACTATTTCAAAACAAAGAATCAAAAAGGGGCTGGGGATGTAGTTCAGTATGAAGGCCCTGGATTCAATCTCTGTGCTGCAAAATAATAATAAGAACAACAACAACAATAATAATGGTGATGATGATGATAATGAAAATCATAAAAAAAGGACTATTTCACAAGAGGTACTTAATATCTGACTGTCTTTCCTATGCTTGGTGATAAGATTTGTCTGTGACTGGGCAATGTGGTGCATGCTGCAACCCCAGTTCCTGGGGAGACTGAGGCAGGGAGATTGTTCAAGGTCCGCCTGGTCAATTTAATGAAACCCTGCTTCAAAATGGAAATATAAAAAGGGTGGAGGATGTAGCTCAGCACCGCCCTAGTTCTGCCAATAAAAAAAAAATGCACCTGTGAAGTCAAGTGCTATCAGACTATTCATCCTTTATAAAGTTTTCTTCTCAAACTTTTAGCTGTTTTTAAGGGACTTTGATTATTGCTCCATTATTTTATTAAAACTTGTAGAATAAACGTTTTTATGCACTTAAAAGCTAGAATTCTACTTTTAAAAAAAGGAATTCTGATCATTAACTCTTTGGTTATAGTTAGAGAAAGTCAGTATAGGGAAAGGAAGCTAGATGCCTTTTTCTTCTGTATAAAATTTAATTTTTAGTTAATTTTAGGAGTATCATTATAAACCCATAATTTTTGTTCTACATATTTGATGTATTGCAATCCGCTATGCCGAAATCATCCCATCTTTAGCCAGGAAGAGTTCAAAAGTCTGCGCCGTGTTTTCAGACAAGACCTGAGTTCGGCAGCTTCCTTACTTTCTGGCACAGTTAGATGACCCAGAACCGCGTCATACATAGTGTGCACTGCAGCCCTGGTGTGCCAGACCCGGTTTACCTGTCTCCCTGGATTTGTTTAGTCATAGTTTTTTGCCTGGTACTATTGAAGGCCCGCCAAGAAGGCCAGATGGCACCAACAATAGCCACAGAGAGGTCTGGTTAGAAAAAGGCTCATTAGGTTTCATCACCGCCTTTGAGATGGGAGCCAATTGTTTGCTGTAGCTCACTCCTGTTTGGCTATCAAGGCTCACTGCAGCAGCTGCTTGCAGAGCACCTCGGACTGCACGTTCTGTCCTCCCACCTGGAGCATTTAGGTCATCACTAATTGTACCTGCTCACTAGCCAGCCCTCAGGCTCCAGGCTGTAGGCTGCAAGCTGCAGGGAAGGTTACCACAATAGCACCTGCTCACCAATCTGCCCGGTATTCTGTGTCTCTATTGCTCATGTTGTGGCGAAGGCCTCAGGAAAAGAACCAGGAAGTAAGAACCTTCACCTGTGAGAGAAGGGCGTAGAGAAGGAGTTGACACATTCTTTACCCTCTTTTCGACATTGTTGCCAGATGCCGTGCACTGCAGTGCATTGTTGCTATCTCATGTGAGCAGGCAGCTGGCTGGTTTCTAGAAGGCTGCAGCTAGTTGGTGACACCCTACCTCACATTTGCTCCTCTCTCCTTCACTGCCTCTGTTTTTAAATCTTCATTCTCCCTTCCCTGTGGTTGCACCTCATCCATATACACAGCAATAAAAAGTGTGTAGGTTTTAATGAGGAAAAACTCATTAATATTTCAATAAATAGCAATAACACCTTTTGATTAAGAGGGGACAGACATTTTTGAAGAAAACCTGCAAAAATATTGTTACAGTTTCAGTTTGAAGGACATCAGCTGACAACAACATGCTCCTAAGCGTTCATCTTCATAGCTACACCTGGAATAGAAGCTGTCTTAATTACTTTTCTCTCCTTGCTGAGACAAAATACCAGACACCCACAAGTTAGGGGAAGAAAGGTTTATCGGGCTCACAGTTTGTAGATGTTTCAGTCCACAATCAGCTGGGTCCGAGGCGGGGTGGCATGGCAGACAGGCAGAAGTCAGCAAAGTAAGCAAGGGGTGCAAGCAAGGGGGCTAACCAGCTTCTTCCTGTATTTTATATTTTATCCAGGCTACCTGGCTTTAGGGTGGGCAGCACTCCCACCCTTAATCCTAATACCCTTAATCCTAGCGTCACATCCTTGATCCCAGCAGAACCATGCCAAAGCAACCAGTGGACTAATTTAGTAATCACACACTCTAGATCCAGCTACCTCTTACCACATGAGGCTTTGGGGGCACATCTAGACACAAACCATAACAGAAGCATTAAGGTGCACACTTCCGGTGGAAAGCTTACACGCCCAGGGAACAGAAACGCTCGCAGCATCACTACAGGAAAAACTTTTACATGTGCCAACTTCTCAATGAAACTCAAGATCCAAGGCTCAGTAGAGTAGCTATAACTGGGTTGCTGTCCCTTCAACACTCACCTAAATGTACAACACTTGTGCAAAACAGTGTATCGATAATGGTGTTCCTTTTTATACATCACGGCTTGGTAGATAAAATGAAGAACAGCCAGCAATGAGTGGAAAATAAGGAGAAGAACTCTGATAGTAGAGATTTGGGGCTTTTGATTTTAGGAGCCTGACAATAACTGCAGGAAGTTCTTTAAAAATAAAGACTCTGCTCTGTATTCAGGAAATTCAGATTTAGCAGGATCTGGGTGGAAACTGGTACTTTTCTAAAACTCTCTGAACCATTCTGATGTTCTTTCAGGTTTCAGAAGTAACAGTCAGGGTCTAAGCCTTCTTTCTAAAGACGAGGGAAGAAAACAGATGAAATTTTGCAATAATCACACCTTACTACAGTCATTTTTTTGGCTCCACTTAAAAGGAAAAAAAAAGGTGAAGGGAAATTGTGCTTCATGTGTACTCAAAAGCAATCGAAGGATTTTTACTGTAAACGAATCAGGTTTTTCCAACAAAGTGAGGGAATTCACCATTCAAGAAAAAGGAAATAACTGGTACTGAGTGCTAATTGTCACCATACAACTTGATATTTGATTCACGCTTGACATAGATATAAAGCCGGGCTGCAAAAAATTTAACCTCTTATTTCTATTGTTTCCTTTTTTATAACTTGTCTCTCAAAATCTCAGTCTTTCTTCTCTCAGCATACCTAAAGCTGCTGGACCCAACAAGTTGTCAGTAAAACACAACCACATGAAGATCTTGCCTTTCAAAGTTAGGTTTCACTGCGCCAGGGGTCGCCTCAGCCCTACAGAGGAGTACACAGACAAGAATGCCCACGCGCCCCAGTTAGCTTGTCAAATCTTTCTATCTCTTCCTTCTTTTTATAAGAAACAAAACTTTATAGATGTAGGAGAAGCTCTGTTCCCCATTCCTCAGTGATCTCGTGTGTCTCAATCCCTGCTGAGATCTATTCACATTCATCAATTTAGAATTTATTATTCTTTTCATGTTTTAATAATTTCACTACATATGTATCCAAAAGAAATGCAGAATAATAACTGATATTTTCTAGAATTTATATAAATTATACTCTTGGTTGCCCCTTCTGCTTGAGCTTTTTATTTCCTTCAGCATCGTTTGTAAGATTTATGTATTGATACATATGGCCTTTGTTCATTAAATTTAACCAAATTTAACCAAGAATTTATCCCATCGTATATTCCACAATGTATTTATTCATGCTTTTCAATGGCTATTTCGGTAATTTCCAAATGTTACTATTTAAGCAGTGTCGCAATCAACTCACATGTGTTAATCAGCTTACATCTCAGAGGCTTGTAACACAGAACATCTGTTTTTCCCTCAATGGGACAGTGATGAGGAAATAGCTCTACTCCAAGATTGGGGTATGAAGGAATATAGAAAAGAAAGAGAAAAACAGGGATATCTAAATACCCTTGTGAGCGTTATACATTATACTCCCCGCCTCCGAAGCCTCATGTGGGCCCTGCAAATGCTCTGCCGCTGAGCTACACCCCCGGCCCTCTACACGCCTTCCCCGCTGTTTGAGCCAGAACTAGGGTGTTCTGCTGGAGTTCTTTCTGTCCTTACCTCTGAGCCGGCCAGGGATAGCAGAGGAAAGAGATGAAAACGAAAAGAAAAAAAGAAGCAGAGAGGTAAATTACTAGTTCCGTTCAGTGCTACTCGAATTCTCATGTGTGATCCACTGGTTACCAAAGTATTTACTTTTCAGGTAGGTGCTTCATGCATCGTCTTTTATGGCTACAGTTCAGTAGGAGAGAAGGATGGAGTGTACCTATTCCATTGTACTTGGAACCTGAAACTCCTCTATAAATGCTAAAAACATATTTTGTTAATTACATTATATAGAGAAAAAATAAGTCCACTAATAGTTTGATATTTTTTGAGGCTTGCTTTGTGGCCTAGTAAACATTACTTACTACGAATATTTATGTGTTGAAAATATGCTTATTACATCTCTTAATCTCATTTGCTTTTATAATACCACATCTTCTTCTAGCAGTGTGCTAGCACAAGCAACTATCAGCTTAGCAAAGCAAACGGTGCAATGTTTTCCAACTCAGTGTTCAATGAGGTCATGTTGATAGTTTGAAATCAGCCATGGTGGGAATACTCACACCAGGATGCTAGAGCTTTCCTTGTCCCTTGTGCCCACCCCAGAGAGCTGCTTCTAAACTTGCGCATTCCACAACTCCTGCCTACACAAAATACCTCTTCTCCTACTCTGACCAAGTCATGAAAATTTCCCAATAATCATGTATTAATCAGGGTTCTCCAGACAGACAGAACCGATGGGATATATAGAGATATAGATATATGAGAGGGCATTTATTGGGGAAATTGGCTGTTTTAGTTACTTTTCTCTCGTTGCTGGGACAGAATACTCGACACCCAAAGTTAGGGGAAGAAAGGTTTATTAGCTCACAGTCTGCAGAGGTTTCAGTCTATAGTCCGCTGGGTCTGAGGCAGGGCGGCATGACAGCCCTGCAGCAAAGTAAAGTGAGGAATGCAAGGAATATAGGCAAGGAATGCAAGCAAGCAGTGCAAGCAAGCAGCTAACCAGCTTCTTCCTGTATTTTATATCTTATCCAGGCTACCTGTCTTTAGGGTGGGCGGCACTCCCACCCTTAATCCTGATACCCTTAATCTTAGTTTCACATCCTTGATCCCAGCAGAACCATGACAAACCGATCAATGGATTAATTTAGTAACCACACACTCTAGATCCAGCTATCTCTTACCACATGAGGCTTTGGGGGGACATCTAGACACAAACCATAACATTGGCTCACATAATTATGGAGTCTGCACGGCCTCATAACAGGCTGTCTACAAGCTGAGAACCAGAGAAAGTGGAAGTGTGGCTCAGTCCAAGCTGGAAGACCCCAGAACCCCAGAAGCTGACTTTTCT
>PVJO010034684.1:0-10684 GCA_004026905.1 Hystrix cristata | reverse complement strand
TTTTTTTTTTTTTTGTGGTGCTGGGGATCGAACTCAGGACCTTGTGCTTGCTAGGCAAGCACTCTAACACTAAGCTAAATCCCCGGCCCCCCAGGCCCTATTTTGGATGCTCTACTTTCATCAGTCCATCAAATCCCCAGAATAAAACTGAGTTGAATGTTACTTCTATTTTATAGAGAAGGAAGACTTTCAGGAAAAATGGAGTATTTTGGGAACCAATCAAGAAACAGGAGTATTTTAAAGCTAGAATCAGACACAACACAATGTTATTCAGGCTGGTTATGTATGCATACCATAACAAATTGGTCCTACTAATCCTGCCTGCATACCTGACAGATGAAACTAAGTGATAGCTAACAGATCCTTTAGTAATGGGTCTTGGGATGCCTATGTAACTCTTTGAGGCTCAATTTCATTTATAAATGACTTGGAAGAAATAATTTCTTTAACCTCCTTCCTGGTATACGTAAAATCTCAAAATAAAACATCTGAGTTACTGTTGTAGTTAAACAGCTAAATTGTAAGAAAATCCATATGCTACAGACTATCAACAATATTAACAAATTTGTCACCTGAGACTGCTGTAAATACTGTCCTGGATAGAACAGACAGGTAGACCCAACCTATTAGCTTTCATTTTTTGTTTTTTTGGGTGCTGGGGATTGAACTCAGGGC
Organism: Hystrix cristata; assembly: GCA_004026905.1. NCBI lineage: Eukaryota > Metazoa > Chordata > Mammalia > Rodentia > Hystricidae > Hystrix > Hystrix cristata. Next base: position 10,009 of record PVJO010034684.1, on the reverse strand, counting down.
CTCACACTTGCTAGGCAAGTGTTCCACCACTTGAGCTCAACCCCCAACCTGTCAGCTTTCATTTTAAGACAAAGCAACACTGATGTTGATTTCCCTATCCTTGCTTAATAATGACCATCAGTTCCTAAACCTTTCATTTTGGAAATTCAATCTCCTGACTAGATGATCAGTATACATGTTAAGTAATCAACAGAAGAATCCCGCTTGCAGCATACACATTCCAGTTTTCATACATATATAACTCTCGTCTTTAATGACAAACAAAAGCCAAATTAAAAAGTAAACAAAAACCATAGGAAGTTGATCTTAAACAATAAAAATAAGTTTTATTTCATGCCTTGAGTAAGTGCTAATATTTATGGCTGCTGTATCCTATTGACATTCTGAGGTAAGAAAAACAGTCTAGTCTCTTTTGTTGCAGAAAATTCTTTATACCTAATATATACTCATGGCTACAAATTCCAACCCGTTTCTGTATGACCTCATTAGAGATGTGCTCCATTTCTCAAACACCACCAATGAGACATAAAATAGTGCATTATTACTTCATTTGGCAGATTACCTAGTAGTGAAATAAATTATTTCATCACAATAAAAATTATGTTAACAGGATTCAAGAGCTCAAGTTGCTAAAAAGTTCAAGAAGGAACTCAAATGACGTCCAACTTTGTGAACAGTGTCCAAAGACAAAAGAAAGAGAAAAATTTAGCTGTTGGAAAACTTTCTAGGAGAATTCATCTCTACCCAACAAGACTACTGAAACTGGTAAGCCTGCTGCTCTGAAGACAATAGTTTGCAATTAAACATAGACACATATTGTTTTCTGTCTTGGAAAACTATGCTATAAATATTTCTGTCATGTACATTCCAGAGTAGGAGATCAGTGCAAAAGCAACAATATTTACTTCTGTTACCACAGAAGATCGATTGGATGCACCCACAACTTGAAATTGAAATTACTGTTTTTCCAAGTACAATCCTATAACAGCCTTCTCTTATTCAGAATGCTCTTAGAACAGTGATAGCGAAACTTTTAGAGCTTTCAATGATAACAAACAGCCTACTGTGGCATGTGTGCCACAGGTTCATCACCACTCTTTTAGAACATCTTTCTTGCTATGAAACTCCCTGACAGCTAAAAGTAAAAACAGAAAGTAGTATAACATACCCCTAACTAGAGCCTTGATTCCTTTCTGTGAAACAAGACATTTATACCCCTGAATTTTCCAATGATGAAAAAACTCTTCATGCTTCATGATTCTGTATGTTTGCAGTGTAAAGCTTCATTTGTTGAATTTCTTCAGAATGAGGACATTGGATACGCTTCCCTTCATCGATGGATTTTCTGGTGTCTAAGAAGGCTTGATCGCCTACTGAAGTTTCTCTTGCATACACCACAGCTATAAGGCTGCTCACCTGTGTGGGTTCTTCGGTGTTTAATAAGGTGAGAGTTCTGACTGAATTTTTTCCCACATTCATAACATGTAAAGGGCTTCTCTCCTGTATGAGTTCTTTGATGTGTGTGAAGATTTGTATTTTGACTGAAGCTTTTCCCACACCATGAACATTTATACGGTTTTATTCCTTGGTGCGTTGTTAAGTGCTTATTAAGATCTGAACTCCATCTGAACCTCTTATCACACTGTGGACACTTATATGGTTTCTCTTCAGTATGAATTCTTTGGTGCTTAATAAGGTCAGAGCTAACTCTGAAGCTTTTCCCACATTCCTGGCATTTAAAAGGCTTCTCTCCTGTACGGTCTTTCTTGTGAAGATCCATAAGTTTTAGCAACTCTTGTTTCCATGTTGAAAGTTTCTTTCTTTTCTTCACTGGAAAATCTCTGTGCCATTTTCCCACTCTGTGCATATCACTTTGATTTTCTTTGCTCGTTGTTTTCTGGGGAACATTCACTTTGGCCTTTTTTGATACTATGATTCTTGGTGTGTGTACTTCTAAGGCAGAAAGTGATATAGACTGATGATTTTCAGTGTCATTTCTTAGCTTTAACTCTGTTGGGATAAACATATGAATCACCTATATGTATCCCAGAACAACAAAAGCACAGGAATGGAAAGGAAAATTCAATGATGATTAATTTTAAAAACCAGAGTAAGGCAGGTGTGGTAACAAACACATGTAATCCCAGCTACTTGAGAGGCTGAGGTGAAAGGATCACAGGTTTGAGGCCAGTCTGGCCAAGTAGGTAAGACCTTGTTTCAAAATAAAAGTAAACTGGCTGGGGAAATACTCATTGATACAACACTTGGCTAGCATGGGCAAGGCCCTAGGCTCAATCCTAAGTGACACAAACATACATACATATCACCACTAACAACAACTACCACCACCAGAGGAACAGAATCTTAAAATGTAAGTCCTTGTAAACGTTTGCATCGAGGTACATGTCTCCTCTTCTATGGTGTATTTACCTGTAGGCAATTCTCTGGGACTGTCTTTGAAATCCAAGGACCCTTGAACCCATGGTTCTTCCCCTTGTTCTAGACAGGAGATCACTTTAGGTTTGGGGAGCCCAAATAATGCTGTGAAATAGAAAAAATTAGATCAAGGATTATAACAGTCCTACTAATTTCAGTCTATTCAGGAAGAATAAAAGATACTTTTACAATATGTTGCCCAAATGATGAACAGATTCCTAGATCCAATACCGTACTTCTATTATATCACATTCATGGGTGAACATGTAATACAGAGAAATAATCTCCAAGGTGGATCAATGAATACAATACAGGGCATGCCAACCCAATGCATATTTCCTCTCTTCTGCCACTAAGAATACCCCATGTTTGACCAAGGGAGAAAACCAAATTGCAGAGGTTGTGAAAAATATAGGCTGGTCAATAACTCCTAAGAAGATTCATCCCGAATTAAGACTAGGTATAGTGGAGCCAGTGTCAAGGACAATAGGTTGGGTATCATATGCACAAGTGATTGTTGTCATAATTATAGTTACTTACTTAGCTTCCATTTATTTAGTGCCAGGCCCTGGATTAGGACAAATTTCTATCCCTCTTATAGCTCAATTTCATATCCAAATAGAGAAATCCAGGTAGAGGTAGACACTTTCTGAATAAATTGTCCAGTATGGCAAGTATCTCTTATTCATTTTTTTAATAAAAATTTATTAGGGCCAGAGATATAATTCAATAGTAGGTCACATGCTTAGCAAGCAAGAGGCCCTGGGTTCAATCCTCAACACCATAAATAAGTAAATGTTACGTTCTGTGCCTAGATGTCCCCCCAAAGCCTCATGCGGTCATGGGTGGGGCTTCTTCAGAGGTGGCTGAATCTAGGGTGTGTGATGCTGGGATTAAGGGTGCATGATTACTAAATCAATCCACTGATTGGTTTGGCACTGCCCTAATCCTGGTAGTTTGGATAAAATATAAGGAGCAGAAGGAAGCTGCTTAGGCCCCTTGCTTGCCTATCACTTGCTGCCTTCTGCCTGTCTGCCATGCTACCCTGCCTTGGATCCAGCCAATTATGGATCGAAACCTTTACAAACTGTGAGCTAAATAAACCTTCCCTCCTTTTAACTTTGGGTGGTGGGTATTTTTCTCAGCAATTATAGAAAAGTAACCAAGACAGTAAATAAGTAAATGAATATTTACTGAGCGGCTAGGATGTACTGGGCACTGCTCTATGGGTTGGGGATATAGTGGTAAAGAAGTCAGAGTCTCCTGATTTCATGAAGTTTACATTCTACTGACATAGTGAGTCAATCTGTCAATAAACCAAATAATTTCAAGAAATTATGTTTTGAAGAAAACTAAACATAGTAAAAATAATTCTAACACTCTAATCTTGAAAGCCCATTTCAGATAAACCTGTGTGGGAAGTCTTTTTTTGAGAATGCAGTATTTGAGCAGAAACCCAAATATGAGAGTTTCTTGGTATGCAGCAGAAAGAGAGAACCAGGAAGAGGAAAAGGAAAGCAAAATGAGCACAACAATCTCAAGAAACAGCAAGAAAGCCAATATAGTTACAGAGGGGTAAAAAGGGGAACAAAAAGCAGGAGATGAGGCCAGATCATGGAGGGTCATGAGATAAGGAATCTGAATTTCATTCTGAATTTAAGAAATCACTGCAAGGAAACACTATAATCTGTTTTAAAGAAATACTATAATCTGATAAGGTTTTCTTTTAAAATTCCGGTTGCTCTATGGTAAACAGACTGGGAGGACAAGAGTAGAGGCAGGGTATCAGAAAGCTTATCTAGTTCAAGATGATGATGACTTAGACTAGGATGCTAACAGTTCACAAGGCTGAGTCATAGCTAGACTCAAGTTATAATGGGAAAATGGAGCTAAAAAATGTTGCTAATGGGTTACTAATAGGATATGAAGGTAAGGTTAAAAGGATGCCTATACATTTTCTGTCCTGAGCAACTGGGTAATGGTGGTGCCTTTCCTGAGGATAGACATGAAAGAGCAGATTTGGGAGAAGAGAGAATGAATGAGGAATTCCATGTAGGATAAAGAAATAAGCATCTACATTTAGAAAAAACTCCCCAAGTGATCTGGATATCCATTTTCCCTTCCCCATACAGTGAACTAAGAGCCAACCATCTACAGAAAGCAGGAGGCTCACAGGATTTCATTCTCAGTAAGCCAAGAATGAAACATATGACTCAACTTCTATACAAAGGGAGGGAAGCTAGGCATGGCAAGCCTATAATCCCAGCACTCAGTAGGCTGAGGCAAGAGGATTACTGAGTTTGAGGCCAGCTTGGGCTACACAGTGAGTTCAAGGCCACCCTAAACTACATAGGGAGACTCTGTCTCAAAAAACCAAAACAATAAAGCCCACAAAACAAACAAAAGAAAAAAACCAGAAACAAACGGAGGGAGAATCTTTACCTACAGAGATGACATTCTCATAGTTTTCCTGCATTACATCATTGTAGAGAGCCTTCTGAGTGGCATCCAGTAACTCCCATTCTTCCTGGGAAAAATACATGGCCACTTCTTCAAACGTCAACAAACTCTGAAGAAGAGAATGCACTTAGTTCGGTACTTGCCACTACAGAGGCAGCTTAATCACCTGGCTAAGAAAGGATAGGCCAGGCACTAAAAGAATCAATAGCACATGACTACAGACATCTACCACATAAGGATTATTTTGGTTAATGAAGAGACACATATAGAACAGTGGTTCCATAAGATTATAATAAAGCTAGAAAATTTCCATTACTTAATGAAATCACAGCATAATGCATTTCTCCTATGTTTGTGGTGATGCTGGTGTAAACAAACCTACTGTATTGCTATCTGCAAAAAGTGTAGCATGGTTATGTACTGTACATAGTACTTAATAAACTGTTATTAGTTTATATATTACTATACCACATTTTAATTATTAAACTATACTTCTGCTTATAAAAAAGTTTAATACAGAACAGCATGTCCATCTTATGACATCCTGTGTTTACTCGGTCTCTAGATTGCATCAAGTGACCTCAAGTGACAGACACTATTTAGGTTTGTGTAATCTATGACGTTTATATAAGGACAAAATACCTGACAACACATCTTCAGGAAGTATTTCTATCATTAAGAACACGTAACTGTATGGGGGGCACCTGGGGATTGAACTGGAGGCCTTGTGCTTGCTAGACAAGCACTCTACCACTGAGCTAAATCCTCAGCCCCACATAAACTTGATTTTAAAACTTGAGAGGTGGAAAGGGCCTAAGGAATCAGCATACAGCCTATGAGGCACTCAGTTCCCCAGGACAGAACAATTAAGTCTAACATGCCTCTGAGCTCCCTTTAGGAGGTATGAATCATGGGCAGCAGAGAAGTGACAGTTCTAAACAGCTGGAAAGTACAGCTCACCTGGGACTCAGGCAAGATGAGCTCAGGTATCACTGTCCAGTCTTTGGTAGCTGTCTGCTCAGGAAAGGATAGAATCTGTTGGACAGGCTCACCTGTGGGCAGAAAAGAGCCAGAGGAAACTGTTCATTTCTATGAATATCGCGAGCTCATTTCTAAAATGCAGATCCTGATTCAGTCAGTAGAGATGGGACACCTTTACAAGTGGTTGTGCGTGTCTTGTCAGAAGCGACTTTCTCATAAAATGAGTACCTAAAAGCCTTTAGGTCAACCCAGTTGACTGTTTCCTTAGTTGTTATGAGAAGTAAAATCCCTTTTTATTTTCCTCTGATGATATAAACTGTGCTGAGTCAAGCAAAAATTAAAGTTATTTAAAAAAAAATTTTTTTTTGCAACTAATAGCCCAGTTCTTTTTTCTAACAGCCCATTTCTGACTCCAATCCTTTATCTTATGAGGATGAAGTTGCCCCAAAACTTCCTGCTTTCTTTTCCTCCTCACCACTTTTCTTTTTATTTATTTATTTATTTTTTACCACTTTTCTAAGGAACAGAGTTCATGGTGCTATAACCAAAGTTCTATGGTTTGGATGTTTCCACACTATAGGCCAACCCCGACCTTCGCTTACAGGTGGTGCATTCTATTACTGCCGGAGGTGACATCATAACTGCTATCACAGTTGCTTTTACAAATACACAGAACTGGGTACACAGAAAATGCTCATGATATTTTGGCTGAAAAAAATCACGGTCATAGTTACCAGAAGGAAATTACCATGAAGCTCCTTACCCATCTTATATATAGGCTCGGTTTCTTTGTGAGTACTCTCATTCAGCTGTTCTTGTTGTTCCTGGTAGGTATTCCAAAATTCTTTATCCTGGGGTATTCTCTTTTTTTGGGACTTTGCTGGATTAAGCTTGAAACCTGAGGCCTCTGCTGTTTCTTCCAAAAGCAATGCTTCCTTTCCCAGCTCATGGACTATAACCTAGAAATAATTCCCATCCTTGTTATCATAACTGCTTTGGTTTGGGGGTGTAGGCAGGAGGAGGAACAAGTGTACGCCCCAAACTGTAGGAAATGTGAGACACATACACACAAAAAAGACAAAAAGACTTAAAGAGATATTGGATCACTAATATCTACAAAGAACTATCCACAAATCTGGGAAAATGAAGGTAAAAAATTAAAAAAAAAACAAACCTCAACTATGGCTACTGCTACACCTCCAACACAGCAACAGCAACCCCTACCCATCTTCAGAGTTCAAACCATGTCACTAACAGTTGGGCAAGTCATTTACTGTATTATATTGTGTGGCTTTTTCGCTTGATTTAAATCCTTTCCTTAAAACGTGCAATGAAAATTTTCCTGTCAGCCAGATCTTCCTATGGTCAGGGAAGGCTTTCACAGAGAATGGAGACAGAACAAACAAGAGGAAAAGTGGTTCCAACCTCCCTCTAAATTATTTTGACACCAAACATGTGTCCTCTCTATATTCTTCAAGGTAGGCCTGAAGCCAGCAGGTATTTGACACCTGCCCAAGAGCGTACTCTGGCTCCCCACTCAACAGCAAAGCCAAGGACCAACCACTGAGACAGCAGTAGAGACTCATCTATTGCAGGGAGGATACTATCTCTATGCTGTCTCACAGATACTCTGTTAGGATTTTCCTTCTTTCCAATCCTTGTTTCCATTTTTCCTCATCCTTTGCAGTCTTTCCCTAGGTGACTTCTCTTTCTTGTTCTCCTTTGGTTTCTAAGTGTTCTCCCTATTTTGGATCTGCCTTACTCCCCCATTAATGCCTTTTATTTCTAAGAATTCAGGTTCTGTCTCCTTAGTCAAGGCATCAATTCATCATGGCTCCAAAGAAGGCAACATTCAACTCTTTTACTTTGAAGCAAGAGAAGTCTCTGCCATGATCTCTGGAACTGGTGGACTGACTTTTCTTGTGTGCTTAAGGTTTCAAGTCCCACCTTAACTGTCTTAAAGGATCAAGAGAAGTGACTTAATTCATCATTTCTCAAATAATTGCTCCCACCCCCATTATATCCACCTTCATTCTATTTCACTGTACATGTCAGGAATCTTTCTTCTCACCCCATTCCTCCTTTGACCAGATTCCTTCTGCAAGTGTTCTACCAGTGCTACAGCCTCCTCGATGCTTTGTGGATGGTGCTTCTGCATTTGGGTCTGTGTCTCCCTTGGCAGGATGGTCAGAAATTGTTCTAGTACCAGAAGTTCCAAGATTTGCTCTTTGGAGTGTATCTCAGGTCTCAGCCACAGATAGCATAATTCCTGAAGTTGGCTGACAGCCTCACGGGGTCCAGCTGCTTTCTGATAATGGAAGTTCCGGAAGTACCAGCAAGAACTCTTGGGATCAAGACTGTCTGTTTGTGGAGATTTTGTGATTTGACTAGAGACTTCTGTCACAGGTTCCTTAGTCTCCCACAGAGCCCTGATCTGAGGGTCCAAATGTCCAACCACTGTCAGATCGACCATCATCATTCTGCTCTAGCAACAGTTTTGTGTTTGACACCTCACTGGTGGCACCTTTGACCACTAAAGCCCCAACTGGTCTGGTACAAAATAAAAGTATCTTCTTCCTAAGGGCAAAGTAGAAAAAAAGTTAATGTCAGCAAGAAATCCATACGAACCTAATACCTATTATTTATTAAGGAAGAAAACAGAACAGAAAAGGTCTTGTTTTTCCTTTAAAATCAACTTCCAGGCCTTTTATCTTTTTATGGTACTCAAAAGTTCAACACAGCTGAGAGAAGACAAAACTCAACTGATGACACTGCTTTTTCTTTTTTAAAACAACTCAGGAAAGGATAGTAGTTGGGAAATTGATACCCACTAGCTGAAGGGAGTTTTGTGAGTATCTACACTTAACTGGTGTGCTTCCTATCCTATTTTTCCCCTAAGGGAAGAATACAAGGAAATAATATTAGGACAACACTGTGAGTTTCTCTTAAATTTTATACCTCAGTCTTTCTTTAAGAAGGGGTACAACTTCTATAAACCTTCATCTACTTGCGAAGAGAGAAGCCTTCCCTTAATGGAACAAAAGAATAATGACAGGAGAGCTGAGATGGTGAAACCAAAGTAGAAGGTAAATAATTAGGGAGAGAGTAGCCATGTTTTTCTCAAAAAGTGTCTCCCTACTAAGCAATCAGGTCTCACCATTCTAAGCAGAGTTACACAAAATTTTAAATTCGTTTATCTGACCTAGAAAAAAAGATTCACAGCTGGCATTTGGTTACACAATGTAGAGGTTTTGTTTGTGTGTTTGTTTGTTAATGAGACAAGGTAAGTTGTTGTTTCAGGGGGTTTCCACCGTACGGTGCTGAGGCTCAAACTGAGGGGCTTAAGCTAGCTAGACAGGCGCTCTACCGCTGGGCTGCACTCCCAAAGCGGGTAGTAGTGATGGTTAAAACGATCCTTCTGCCTATTTTATATTTTTTCAAGGGTCTTTTACACCTGTGAGGCTGAGTAGAGCTTCATGAGCCTCACTTTGCAGGAAGTGAACTGAAATCTGCTCAGGATGACACGGCTATTTAAAGAAATGGCAGGCTCCTCGCTGCCCTTTCTACTCTGGAGGCACAGAGATTCTTCCTGTTTTTGCATCAGCAGAACTTGCTACTTCTTTTGTGTATGTGGTGCTGGACCCAGGCCTCTCACGCGCCTGGCAAGCGTTCTATCACTGGGCTTCATCCCCACCCCAGAAGCTGCTGTTTCTGAAACTGCACTGACCCCTCCTCCCGTGGCAAAACTGGCGGACAACGAAAAGGTTTGTGAAAGCGGGACAGTTTCTCTGGGCGCAGCGGTAGACGCTGCTGCCCGCCTCTCGGCGGACACGGTGCGGGCGGGGAGGGTCTGAGTGAAGCGTCCGTCGCGGCCACAGGCTCAACTTGTGCAAATGGTACAGAGAATGGCTTCTGGAGCCAGATGAAGGCTTCGCTCCGGCAGTCAGGCTTCAGACTCGGGACAGAAACGCCGCTGCCTACGGAACGGGGCTGCCTCCCGTCGCCCGCCCGCCTCGCAGCGGCCACCTAAGGGAAGCGGCTACTCGGTTACCTCAGACAGCTCGACTCCCACAAAGGCCGCTTCCTGCTTTCTCGGGCTCAACTGCGAGCCGCCGCGCGGCCAGACGCAGCT
>PVJO010034683.1:0-10689 GCA_004026905.1 Hystrix cristata | reverse complement strand
CCTCCTGGGTTTAGGGTGAAGGTAGGGAGACTGACGATGACCAAACTTGCTACAGTTATGCTGTCAGTAAGAGTTCAGGGGAGAAAGGGTCAGGGAGGAGCACAGTGAAGACTCTCAATTTTAGACTGAGAGCCGGGAAGACCTCCTGAGAAGCTGGCGTGTTGTCATCTCCGAGGAGCTACTGAAGGGCCTTCCAGCCCACGGGAAAGGACAGATGTTCCCCGTAGGTACTGATGGGTCCAGGGACAGCCCCAAGCACTACTACACAAGACCGACAGAGAGGGGCCAGGGTGGTCCCTCAATAAACAGCCCCATCTACACCCCTCTGAACCCCTGACTCCAGACGCCTGGAAGGATCTCACCTGGAGCGCGCGTGTACACAGAGTGCACTGGTCCTCGGTGCCCTGATGTGTTTCTTGTTTGCTGTCGTTCCAGGCCCGGGTCGATGGCAGCGGCCCGAAGGCCAGCGGCACGTGCGGCGGGGGCGGCGGGAAGAGGTCGCGGCGGTAGTCCGGGCACAGCCAGCGCAGGGTGAGCGGCAGCCGCGCCCAGGGCGGGGCACACAGCATGGCGGCTAGTACGCGCAGGTGGAAGGCGAAGGAGGCTTCGCCGCGCACGCGCCGTCCCACGTGAGCCAGGCGGCGCGAGGCGCTCGGGTGCTGCCAGGCCCATTCGAACTGCAGGCGCGAGACGGGGGCGTCAGGCAGGGTTTGGGCGTCCGGCCCTAGATCGCCTCCACCCCGTCGCCCTTAACCACCCGACCCAGGCCGCGCCTATCTTACCCGGAGCGCGGCCACGGCGGACGGGAAGCCGTGCACGACGAGCACCATCTCCCTGCGACAATGGGGCGCGGCCTGTGAGCCCCAGGGCGCCCGCCTGACCTCCCGCGGCTCGACTCACCTCCCCACAGCCGAGTCCTCACCGTCCTCACAGCAGGACTGGAACCTCGCCCCGAGGCCCCGCCACCTGCGCGCAGGTCCATCCCCTCGCACCTGCCACCTCAGGCCCCGCCCGGGTCACAGGACCATCGCTGTCCGCAGGTCCTCTCCTTTCCAAGCTGTAGCCCAGCACCAGCCTGACTCCAGTCCCCAACTCGCTGGACCTCAATGTCCATCCTCGGACCCGCTCCTGCGGACGCCCTGCGCACAGCTCCAGAGCCCCGCCTCCCCTCTTACCCCACCCCCGCGACTGGCTCCGCCCGGATAATCGGCCCAGGCTCAGAGGAATCTCCTCATCCCGATGGCGCCCCGCCCTCACTACAGTCCCGCCCCATCTCTGGTTCCGCCCTCTGCCGCAGGCCTGGCCCTCTCCAGATGCTCCGGCCCCGCCCAGTTGGAGCCGCCTCCTCTCCGCAGAGTTCCAAGGCACAGAGCTCCTCCCCCTCTCACCAGGGTCCTCTCCCGCTCGTCCGCCAGGCCCCGCCTTTTTTGCGACCTCCGTTGTGCTGCTGCACCCGACGAGCAGGGTTGACTGTGAAACCCACGTACACGCGGCCCCGGTGCCGGGGGTTCAGGCAGTAGAGCAGGTAGACACCGAAGAAGCGCCCCGGTCTCGCCGGGTCCTCCGCGGGGCCCACTGGGACCTTATAGTTTACGGGCCCAGAGCTGGAGGTTGATTTCTGTGACTTCGGGCCCCGGGGATGACAGGGTTGCTAGAGCAATTTTCTTGTTTCAGGAAAATTGCTCGGGGGTGATCGCGAGGCAGTTGAAAACCTCAGAAACGCAGGTTATGTACATCCTCTCCTGGAGTGAAGCAGATGTCCAAACCAGGCCGCCGAACCGCTGCCAATGTGCAAACTGGGAGCCCCAACCAATTAGCATCCGCCCTGTCAAGGTCCGTCCTCCCGCTGGCTGTGGTTGGCTAATTTTGCTAAACTCGAAAACCCGGCCTTTGAGAGAGCCCTACTGGAATGAGGGCGGAAGTGCCCTAGTAAGGGCGGAAGTAAATGCCCCAGTGAAAGTGGCTCCAGTAAAGGTGGGAAATCTTGTGGCTGGTCTGTTGTGGGGTTTATCCTCACTGGGCCGCTGTACCTGCTGGGCTAACGTGATGAAACTCAGCTGATCCTAAAACGACTCTCAAAGAGAGTGGCCGTGGTGAAGGATAAAGATAAAGAGTTGGAAGATCTGTCTCGGAGCTGACAGAAATTTAGGGATTTATGAAAAAGCAAACAAAGCCAGGGGGTTAGGGGCTTGCACAGATGGAGGGTTTGCACAGCTGGAAGAGGAGGTAATCCTGGTCAAGTCATGTTCCTGGTGATCAGTATATTAGGACCAACTCTGGAAGTTTGTGAGAGAGCCACCATCACTTGAGTGGGTAGTGTGGGTCCCATAGTGAGATCGTGACTCCTGCTTAGGGAGGTGGGTAGCTGAGTTCCTCACATGGGGTGATTGGTTATGCTTGGGGGTAAAACCATGGAGTGGTCTGATATGCTCAACTTTTCCGGGAATTGAGGCGACTTGGTTTAGGACAATGACAGAAGACTTCTAGGCATTGCTCCAAGGGATCTGAATTGGGTCATGTAAATTTGGCAGTTGGACGTCCCCCTCAAATTGCTTATTTGTTTGTTTGTTTGTTTATTGACAGTCTTACTAAGTTGCTAAGTTTTCCAGTCTGGGCTCGAGCTCGTGGTCCTCCTGCCCCAGCTACCCTAAGTGCTTGGATTACAGGCTTGTGCCACCATCAGGCAGTAGTTTACTCTAATGTTGGTGTCTTTAGTGTTGAAAGAAGGTAGTATAAGGTAAATTTAGGACTAATAAAGTTCATATTGGGGCTGGGGATTTAGCTCAGTGGTTAAAGTGCTTGCCTTGCAAGCACAAGGACCTGAGTTCAATCCCCAGCACCGGGAAAAAAAAAAAAAAGTTCATATTACAGGCATTCCTTAAATGGTTATCATGCCTTTGTGCAGACCTGAGCAGGGATCTGACCCAAAGTTTTAAGGTAATAAAGAAGAGAGATAGACACAAATGAAGGTAGAGATGCCAAGTTTCACACTGCTGCTAGTTTCCCGCCGAGCATCTACAAGTCCAGTGTGTAGATCCCTGTTACAAAGGAATAAAGGTGTACTGCTTTATGGCAGTGAGACAGATTAGAGTGTGGCCAGCTGGCTGGCAAGTGGGTGACCTGTCAATCGTGGAGATCCAGGAGAAGAGCACCCAAGACCTACACCTGGAACCAATCAGAAAGTGCTATCTTCAGTTCTTATGGAGAACTCAAGCAGAGTTTTGATAGGCTGGCCCAGACCCGATCTCAGCCTCAGGAGTGGGAGATACAAAAGATGGCCACCCATATGCTCTTGGTCACTGTGTTCTCTCCTTCACAATAGTCCACTCACATGCTAAAAGAATGAACTTCTTTTCCTGCTTTTTAATTGGCCCACACTTGCTCTGTAGAGCATGTTTCTTTTCCTACCTTTAATAAATGTAAAACCTCACTCTATTTTCCACTAAGTTTTTTGTTTTGTTTTGTTTTTTGAGGCAGGGTCTCACTATGTAGCGCAGGCTGGCTTTAGAATTCACTGCAATCCTCCTGCCTCAGCCTCTTGAGTGCTGGGATTACAAGTGTACACCACGACACCTGGCTTCCTTTTGCACTTGTTTTGTCCAGTTCTTTGTTCAGGATAAGAAGAATTTAGACTCTCTAGAATAAGTCCCCGGTACCCCAAAACCCAGTAACAGCAGGAACTCAGTGTCTTGATATCATCATATGTAGAGGTGGGGTTTAGTTGCACCTGCCCTCTTTATCATGCTTTTTCATGTGTTGCATGTCTCATTACCATCTTTCTTTTTTTTTCAGACAAGATCTTGCTATGCAGTCCACTCTGTCCTTGAACTCACTGTGTAGCCCAGGCTAGCCTGGAATTCCCAGGAATCCTCTTGTCTCAGTTTCCCAAGTGCTGGGACGACAAGTGTGGGCCACCACACTTGTCTTCATTACCATTTTAAATCTCCATTTCAGAATTTTTTTTTATTTTGCTAATAAAGTAAAGGTAAGTATAGGTTACCTTAGGGATTATTCTCTGTGTGTGTTTGTTCATGTCACTTAGAATTTACCCCTTATTATCAGGGAATTTCCTAATTGGGTTTTGGAACCAGTCAGTTAGATCCCTAACCCTTCAGCCAGATTGATTTAAAGATCTTGTTTTGTTTTGTTTTGTTTTTTCCTTTTTGGAGGTGGGGTCAGGTTTCTGCCTTCTTGGTATCTCTGCTGAGCACATCATTTTTTAAGGCTGAGCTGGCTTCCTATCCTTGTGTCTCCTGGTATGTTATCTTAATTTTGTAGCATTGAAGACTGATGCACTCTTTAGCTCTCAATTGTCTGGTGTGTTTGTTCACCCTATGAGGAAGAGGGCAGGACTGGCTGCCTCACTGGGGCTGGACAGGCATCAACCCCACTCTTCTGCTTGGTACAAAGTGGAAGGCAGGACTCTCAACCTTTACACAATCAGTCCTAGTTGTAACAGCACAGTTTGAAGGGCAGCCACTGCTTCAGAAACACCAGTGAGCTCCACAAAACACCTCAGCTGCAGGACCACATCATCGCTGCTCTTCCATCCACTACATCCAGGTTTCCTCACCTCTGCCTTGAGCCCCATCACCCAAAGGATCCCGCATTTGTGGCCCACTTTTGATTATTTTGACTTCTTTATTCTTCGTCCCTTTCTTCAAGTGCTCCCACATCCTGGAGATTACTTCTGTGCCACCCAGTCTTTGGGGATAAGTCACACATGCCTTGAACTGCCATTTTCCAATCCCATCTCTCATCCCAGGCTGGTGAATGAATGCCTAGCAGAAAAGCTCTCAAACAACAACGGCTGACCCGAGCAGTGGGGCCTGACCCCAGAGCAAGTGGGGCCATGAGCATCGGAAATGGGAGAACCAATGTGGCCGCTTAGCTCAAGTGGTGGAAATGAGAGAGCCAGTTCTCTGTGACCATTACATTACGAATCAGTGTCAGCTTACATCACTGTGGTTTGTTGTGTCGGGGGAGGGGGGAGGGGGGAGGCAGGGGCAGGTGCTGAAGCTAAATTGACAGCTTTACTTCTCCCTGCCAACCCTGTATCTGTTGTTTTACCTTGAAAAAGTTCCTCTCTGCACCTAAGCCTCTGGGTCCCTACTTGTAAAATGAAACTTCTGTCCTTAACTCCCTTCCGGGGCCTGCCTGATTGGCTTTCTCTTTGGAGATTCCCTTTGGGTCTGTACTGCTCCTGCCCACTCAGTCCCTAGAAAACTGGGGCTTCCTGCTTTCTGTCATCCTTCTGCAGAGATGACAAAGTGCCCAGTGTTCAGAACCATGGCCAGCTGGACAAGCCTCACCCTCTCCCCAGTGTCACCCATCAGGAGAGGCACAATACTGAATTCCCCCACAGGTTTCCTGAGACCTGCACAGGCCTCAGGGGAAAGGCTGCTGCACTGGAATCTCAGTGACCCTTCACCTATTGATGTCTTCTGGCCCATGGGAAAAGCCAAATGGCCCTATGACCTTGGACTTGATGTGGCAACAATGGCCACTAGGAGAACGACTGGGTTTGGGGAGAAAAAAGTGAGTTATAAGCAGGAGAAAAGGACAGGACAAAAGTGGGAAAGTAAGACTGACCGGAGTCATCAAATTGAATCACCAGAGTGTTGGCAGAGTCTTAACCATGGATGTTAGGATTGCCAGCACAATGTGTGGATGTCCCTGAGTCCCAGTAGGGACAGCAAGTGACCCAGCTGGGCAGGACTCTTGGGAGTGAGAAATAAGATAGTTCTGCCATCCCAGCAACTCTATTCCTTCACGTTATCAAAGCCAGGTTCTCAGCCCCAAACTTGCTCTACAACCATCCCCTGCCTCCTTTTCTTGCACCCATCAAACAGAGACTAAGCTAGTTGTTTTAGTTACTTTTCTCTCGTTGTTGGGACAGAATACCCGACACCCAAAGTTAGGGGAAGAAAGGTTTATTAGCTCACAGTCTGCAGAGGTTTCAGTCTATAGTCTGCTGGGTCCGAGGCAGGGCGGCATGGCAGAAGCAGGGCGGGACCTACAGGGCAGACCGGCAGCCCACCGGCAGCAAAGTAAAGTGAGGAAATGCAAGGAATGTATGCAAATAAGCAATGCAAACAAGCAGCTAGTTAGCTTCTTCCTGTATCTTATATCTAGGCTACCTGCCTTTTGGGCGGGTAGCACTCCCACCCTTAATTTTAGTTTCACATCCTTGATCCCAGCAGAACCATGCCAAACCAATCAGTGGATCAATTTAGTAATCACACACTCTAGGTCCAGCTATCTCTTACTACATGAGGCTTTAGGGGGACATCTAGACACAAACCATAACACTAGTCAAGCTGGGATCAGAGTGGTGACAGGGCAACTCTTCTGGGTGGGTCCCAGAAACTCTCCGCTGAACTCTTTCATTTCCACTGAGCCAGGAGGAGAACTACTGATTGATGTATACTCAGCAGGCCCCCAGAAGGGCCTGTCATCCCATCATGCAGGAGAGACACAGAGAAGGAGCATCGCCCCTGTAAGAACACAGACATGATGTCATCCACCACTGATTCACCAGCCTGTAATGGGATCCCTCCTCCGTGTGACAGACGGCCACCCAAGGCCCGCAGAAAAGTGACTTGTGTAGGGCCGAGGGCTTGTACTGAGGATGACCCAAGTGGTTATGTCTTCCCCATGCACTGTTCCCTCCAGTTAGTTTTCTTCTGTGGCATGTTGAAGAGGAAGAGGACTGAATGGGGTTTGTGGTGGTGCCGCATGGTATGAGCTAAGCCCTGCTATGACCGTTCCATCCCACCTTATTATCCCAGCTTGGGGATAAACGAGATGGCAAAGCCAAGTCTCAATCTACATCGTAACAGGGTCTGACAGACCTGGTGCCCACAGGTCCCTCTCACAAAGGCCAGGCCCAAGGAACCTGCAGGAATGCCCCCAACAGGCGGCAGGACTATGTGTGTGAGACAGGGGGGCTGTGAATTAAAGACGATTTCTTAGGCCATCACTCAAGAGCTACTCTTTTGCCAGGAAGAGCTACTCTTTTACCGGGTCATCTCCTATACTGTGCCTCATTTTCCTCACCTGTAAACAAGGGTCTGGCTGTTGCATTCATTCTAATCTTTTTCTTCACAGCAGATCCCATGTTGTTTTTCTCTTCTGGGTCTGATTTGAAAGATGACCAGGGAGTGAGCGCCTGTTGTGTCATTTGCCTGCAAGCCGCAGAGCCAGGACAGCTGCATGTGATGTGATGTTGCCCGAGGGAGGCTGACTGGGAACAGCGGAGTTGGGGTTGGGTCTGGGGATATAGCACGCTGGCAGAGCATGTGCCCGGCATGTTTTAACCCTGGTTTAGTCCCCAGTGTATATGTATGGTCCATTGGTAGGCAATTTTGTCATTGTGTGTACATCATGGAGTACTGAAGTACACCTAGACGTGACAGGTCACCCCTTGAAATGGTTTTCTTTCTCCCCATAGGATGATTAAACCAACTGCCACCAGGGATTAGAAGAAATGTGTCCTATTTGAAGACATCTCCACTGCAGATGGCTCTTCCTCTCCCTTCAGTGCAGCCCAAAGTACATGGTGGCATGTAAGGAGTGAGGAGAAAGTGAAGAAAGCTGGCAGGTGAACAATAGGACCCTGCTGCCTGTGCTCACGGGGAAAGGCAACATCAGATTTTCCCTTACTCAGGTCTTCCCCCCACCAAAACAGGACAGGTGGTGGACTGGAGGCCACAGTGGGGAGAGGGCTATATCTGGTGCCAGAGGCACTTACTCCTTAGCACAGGTTTTCTCACGCTTCCAACACAAGCCTGCTTGAGCATGTCGTATTTTATTCCTGAGGTCAGGGTCAGGCCTGTTGAACACCCCCTTTACGTGGTTCCCTATTTCACCATTCAGAGCTGCCAGCGGAAGGGGAGACTGCAGCCCACCATCTTCTCCGCATAGTGGGCATCAAAGCGCTCGTTCTGGGCCACAGTGAAGGTGTTTTTCCAGTCCCCCGCAATACCTGGGAGGAAGGGAGGGAAGCTTGAATCCAGGCCTCATAAGAGGCCCCACATGGCCCTGGTGGCTGCTTTCTCTCTCCCCTGCCCAAACTCCCACCTTGTCCAGGCACCCACCTTTCCTCATGAAGGGGGAAACTGTGTGGTCCATGTAGGCAGGGTCTATGGTACTGTAATTAGTCATGGGGTTCTTCCTCATCTCCTCGAAGGAGGTGTGCTGGATGATGCGATCCACAGTCTCCTCAGGCAGGGAGCGCCCCAAGAACTCCAGGATCTTCTGAATCTCCCCTTTGGGGTTCTGGAGAAGGGTTACAGTTCTGGGTGTCCAGTCCTCAGTGGGGTTTGTGTTGCTCATAGAGCCAAGAGCAAAGGTCCCCTTTGGTGACTTCAAAGGGGAGGTGTTCCTCAGCCCAGCTCATTGACTCTGGGCCTCATTCCCTGGAGCAAAGCTAGCAGCTGCTTCGTGTGATCCTGGACTGAGCCCTATCCAGTACCTTATATGTGGGAGCGGGTGGGGAGAGTCCTGGCCCCAGGCTCTGATGATCGCTGAACTCGGGCTTGGCACAGCTCACGGCAGGGAGACCCAAGAGCAGCAAATTGCTCACGAGTACAATGTAGTGGACGTGGGCTCTGAGATAAGAGCTATGCTGAGCTGGCATTGTGGTTGAGCCAGGAAGGCAGGATGGGAATCCTGGACTGCTAGGTCTGCCAAGTAGAGGAGGCTGAGAGTGTCTCTACAGCCTCTATGAGCTTCCCTCCCACCCCCCGCAGGGACAGGGGAATGACAGGTGACTCACCTCCTTCATGTCCTCATAGAAGAGGTAGAGAACAGGATGAGTGAGGCTCAGCTCCCACCACTCCTGCACGTGCTTGTACCAAGACCCGTAGGACACTAGGGAATGGATTGTGGTGCCCAAATAGGGGTTGGAATTATTTGTAGATGCCACCTCTCAGCTCCGGCCCCTTCTTCCCACAAAGTGTGGCCCACCTTTGCCGTCCATGAACTTCTCCAGGAAGCTGTCCCAGGTGCCAGGCTCTGGGAGCACCTTGGCCATTTTATAGAAGTGATAATAGGAGACAGCCACGTCTTTTGCATTACGTGCAACATAGATCATCTGTAGGGGCAGATGACCCCAATCCCATGAACCATCAAAACACAAGAAGTTCTACCCAGCCCTCTTCACATCCTACCTCCTGTGACACAGAGCACCCCTGGGAGAAAGGTTATCTCAGCAGGCAAAGGGGAGAACTAACTGCACAGGCTGACTTGCTTGTGATCTCATGGATCTAGGTGTGAGGACTTGGATTTCTTCCTTTTTTTTCCTTTTTGTCCTTCGAATCTAACCAAGGGCTTTGTACATGCTAGGCAAGAACACTACCACTGAACCACATCACCAGTCCCTTTTATTGTTTGTTTGAGGTAAGGTCTTCTAGGCCTCAGATATGTGATCCTCTTGCCTCAGCCTCCGGAGTTGTAGAGCTGGGGTTTGAACCCTGCTTTGATGCCAGAGTCCTGGCTAGTCCTTCAAGGCATATTTGTTACTGATATGACTCCCTTCAATCTCACAACAGGCAACTTTGGCTAGATGTCACCAGTATCTACCTCCACAGGACCATGAGCCCTTCGATCCCCTTTTTTCTAGTCTGTACTCAAGAGTCTTCCTTTCCTAGTCTGCGAGTCCTGGCAGAATGACAGGGATATTCCTTCCCCATGTGACGTGAGACAAGGTTCAAGGGAACCCTCTGTTATGGGTTCCTTGTAGATGTCCCCCCAAAGCCTCATGGGGTCATAGGTGGGGGTTTTCAGAGGTGGCTGAATTTAGAGTGTGTAATGCTGAGATTAAGTGTGTGATGCTATGGTCAGGAGTGTGTGATTACTAGATTAGTCCACTGATTGGTTTGACATTGCTCTGGAAGTGCATAATGGGAAGGCCCTCCCAAAGGGTGTGTAGCCTGAATAGAATATAAGGGACAGAAAGAAGGCTGCTGTGGTCACTTGTCACTTGCTGCTTGCTCCTTTTGCTGCTTTATGCCTGCCAAGAACTGTCTCCTCTGCAATACCCCTCTGTATGACAGAGGGGAGCCAGCCAACTGTGAACTGAAACCTTTACAGTTTGTGAGCCAAAATAAACCTTTCCTCCTTTAACTTTGGGTTTTGGATATTTTATCCCAGCAATGAGGAAAGTAACTGGGACACCCCCTTGCACAGAAGAGGGTTAAAGGTAGGACTACCCCACTGGCCTCCCCCAACACTCACCTTGACCTTTTGATGCCACAGAGTCTGGGGGAGCAGGGTCACAGGTAAGTGTGTCTTGACCAGCCGGGGGCTCGGGGAATTGTTCACACACTCAAGCCCTAAAATGTGGGCAAGGGAAAGCTGGTAAGCAGGAGCAGGGTCGCCCACCGCTACCATTTTACTTGCACCCAGGTCACACCACACACCTGAGGAAAGCCCTGGATATCTGAATTCAAGGAAGGGCACTCGGACATAGATGGGGGCACGGTGACACTTCTCTAGGTCACCGCCCTGGTTGATCAGGTCCAGTATCTCGCTCACCCAGGTGGTGCCTGGGAAGGGAGAGCAAGTGGAGGTGAATAGAGCTGGCCTGGTCCTACTCACCAAGCGGGGCCTCAGCCCAAGAGAGGGGCTTCCTTGCTTACCGGACTTGGGGTAGGTGCCGATGAGCAGGTCGTCGGGCCAGGCCTG
>PVJO010034682.1:0-10688 GCA_004026905.1 Hystrix cristata | reverse complement strand
AAATACGTATGTCTAAGGCCTCACCCCGAGAAAAGCTGTATTTGAAGTGATTCATAGGAAGTAATTAGGGTTAAAGGAGATCATAAGGATGGAGGAGCAACCCAACAGGATTAGCATTCTTAAAAGAATTGACACCAGAGAACTAGGAGACCCCAGATCTCCCTCTATCTCTCTCTCTCTCCCTCTGTCACACGCACGCACGTTCACACACACACACACATACACACACACACACACACACACACACATAGGAAAGGTCATGTGAGGACATGGAGAGAACACAGGAAATAGAGCCCTCACTAAAAACCAAACTGACTGGGACTTTGGCATTGGACTGCGCAGCTTCCAGAACTGTGAGAAAATATATTTCTGTTGTTTAAGCCACCCAGTCTATGGTGCTTTGTTATGGCATCCTGAGCAGACTAACACATATGGCACAAATCTGAGTGGCCACATGTGTCATATTTTCAGCAATTTCTGTCATATTTTCATTTAGCTCACAGGTAAGGTAATTCTTCCAATTCAATATTTATTGTCTCTTAATATTTTCACTACAGACATTTTGGGGGGGGCTTCCATTAACATTTTAAGAAAGAAAAGAAGAAAAAGGGAGGGAGGGAAGGAAGAATGGAAGAAAAGGGAAGGAAGGAAAAGAAAAAAAGGAGGGGAGGAAAGGGAGGGAGAGAAGGATCAAGGGAAAATCTTTACTATGGAGCCTTCACAGGAGCCTGACCTGGAGCCGCAGCCAGAGGCAGGCCTTGGTTTAGGCCTCGGCCCTGGCTTTTGCACAGCAGAGCCTGTGACTCTGCAGACACAAGGGACATGACACACCCCCTGAGCTTGGTCTGGACAATGCAGACAAGTTGATTGCACTTATGGCCGATGCCTTGAGGGTTCTGGGCTTGATCTCTTTGGGCTTTTCAAGAGCCTCCACAGTCTCAGAACCTGCATTCACTGTCTGCCTTCATCTTCCTCAGGCCTTTCTCGGTGTGCTACTTGAATAAACACATGCTCCTTAGGAACTTGGGCTCCAGCCCTTAAAGACATGCAACTTCATGATGGAACTTTTTTTTAATTTTCTTTCTTCCTTCCTTTCTTTCCTCTTTTTGTCTTTGCAGTGCTAAAGATGAAACCCAGGGCCTTCAGCATGCTAGGCCCTGAGCATGCACGCCTTCAGCATGCCCTGAGCATGTAGCTCAGGGTCTCACTATGTAGCTCAGCATGCTAGTACCACTGAGCTACAATCCCAACCTCTGTGATTGGGGTTTCCTGATGCCATCTCTATATCACTTTCTTTTTTTTTTTTTATTTTGTTTTGGTGTTTGAGACAGGGTCTCACTATGTAGTTCAGGCTACTCTCGAACTCACTATGTAGCCCAGGCTGGCCTCGAGCTCGCAGTGATCCTCCTGCTTTAGCCTCCTGAGTGCTGGGATTACAGGCGTGCGCTACCACTCCCAGCTCACCACTTTCAAAACTGGTCATGTGGGGTGCATGGTCCTTGGACTTGGCCTATCTACTCTGTAAACTTTGGCTCCAAAGAGCACCTGGAATGTAGAAGAGGAAGTTTTAGTGTATAATTTTCAGAGTAGTTGTTTTATTCTCTTTATTTCACCTCAAACATACAGAGAAAATTTATACATCTTCACTTTCCTGCCCTTTTTTTTTTGTTTGTTTTTTGAGATAGGGTCTCACTATGTAGCTCAGGCTGCTCTTGAACTCACTGTGTAGCTCAGGGTGGCCTCAAACTCACAGCACTTCTCCTTCCTTGACTTCCCAAGTGTTTGGATTATAGGGGTGCACCACCATGCCCAGCTGCTGCCCAGTTTTTTTAATCTATAAAATACTACTTGATCCAGGCACGGTGTTGCACACCTGTAGTTCCAGTGACTTGGGAGGCTAAGTAAGGAAGACCACAAGTTCAAGACCAACCCAGGCAACTTAGTGAGACCCTAAATCAAAATAAAATGTTTTGAAATAAAATGTTTTAAATGGCTGGGGATATAGTTCAGTGGTAGAGTGAGCATTTACCTAGCATGAATTCAATCCTCAGTGCTGGAAAAAAAAAAAACCACTTGAATAAGGAAATGTCAATAAGGGTGTAAATGACCAACACTGGACAGTCTAGAATTCTATGTATCAGTTGATCTGGTTCTGAATGCCCAACACTGGGCCTGCTCTTTTTATGTGTCCTAGAAATACGTGACAATCCTCCTTTAACATCACATCTGTGAGTTTGTTTCAATTTTTGCCATCATCCATTTCGTCCTTTCACTTCTCATGGTGTTTTTAGATGGTTTATGTGTGTTTCCATTTTTTAAATTTCACTTAAATTGGTATTATGGAAAATTTTTTTTTTTTATGGTATTATGGAAAATTTTAAACATATATCAAACAGAGAAATAGTATAACAAAGTCTAAGTAGTCATCACACATATTCAAAACCCAAAAACTCAAAATCAATCACTTCATCTATAAACCCCATCTTCGGTGGGGATGTTTCCCTTATTAACTATAGTTAGAATGAAAACTGATTTCTTTTCAAGAAAAGGAACCTTATTTAATAGCTCTTAAGACAGAATTCAGTGGTTTTATAAAGTTGTGCAATCATCACCATAATCCAATTTCAGAACATTTTAGTAGTTCCAGAAAGTTTGTACTCATTATTAGTCGCTCTGCATCCCCAACCCCATCTCTATTTTCTGTCCATAGAGCTTTGTCTCTTCTAGATATTTTGTTAAAATGGGATATACAATATGTTGAAATTGCTTCTTTATATGTCCTTTCAATTATTTAGTCCAGTGTCAGAAGCCCAAAAACAATCTAACAACTTCATGTTGTTTGTTTGTCTTCCTCACATCTGGGCTCGGTATCCCATACCGAAATGCTACATTCTGGGGGTGAAATGCAATCTTCATCCAGGTTCTGTGGTTTTTGTTCTGGACACACTTTCAGTCACAAGGTAGTGCCATGTGTGAGAAGGTAAAGTGCAATATTCATTTAAGCAATATACAAAACCAGCTCAAGGATACACACAGGAAGCTTTCCAAGTCTGTTTCCCCTTTCCCCTCCCCGCTTACAGAGTGTACGGAAGGCAGGAATATGCACACATTCCCCCGCAGCTTCCTCTGATTGTCCAGTCCTCCATGGAAAATATTATTTACTCATCAGAACAGAAACAAAGTAAGTGTCCTTAAAAGGAGAGAAGCGAGAGTCTGAGGAGCCCAAGCTTCCTAGGCAGCCTCCCTCCCCGTTCCACCCTGGCCCACAGGGAAGGGAGGGCAAACTCTGAGGCCTGTGCCCCGGAAGACACCCGAGATGGAGGTCTGTGGCTTTTCCCCTTTCTGAAAGCATGGTTGGGAGAGGCTCCTTTTCCCTGCAGGCCTCTATCTGGTGCTACATGTAAGTACTGTGAAAAGATGTGCAGCTATAGCTTGGAACTTTAAAATAGGAAAAGTTTCTAAACAGAAATTATTGATGATGGAGATAGAAAAACAGAGGACTTGCTGAACTCAGCTTTAGAGTTTCAACATGGTTAATGCCATGCAGAACCACAGTAACCTGCTTCTTTACCCTTGTTGGCTGTGATCCCCCTTTATTTATTGATCTCCCCTCTTCTCATGTCAGGCCCTCTGTCTCTTTCATCCAAAGCAAATTCATTTCATCCTGTGGAATTTTTAAAAACCTCTGAACCAAATACCTTGGATATACAATGAAATAGTGCTTAGAGAATGTAAAAGCCCTAGCAGTGCTAGCCTTTGTTTTTCAGGATAAAAAATAAGGTGGGGTCTAGGATGGTGGTTGTAATCCCAACTACCTGAGAGGCTGAAGCAATTTAGCAAGACCCTGCTTCAAAACAAAATAAAAAGCCAGGTGTGGTGGTGCACGCCTGTAATTCCAGCACTCAAGAGACTGAGGCAGGACTGCCATGAGTTCATGGCCAGCCTGCACTACATAGTGAATTCAAGGCCAGCCTGAACTACATAGCGAGATCCTGTCTCAAAAAAACAAAAAATAGGGGTTGGGGATCTAGCTCAGTGGTACAGCACTTGCCTAGCAAGTGCAATGCCCTGAATTCAATCCCCAGCACCCAAAAAATAAAAAAAATCAAAATGGCTGGGGGCTGTAGCTCAGTGGTACCCTCCCCAAAAAACTCTTATTTTGCAGTACTCAGGATTGAACCCAGAGCCTTCACACTGAGCTACATCCCTGTATTAGTCAGATGGTCTCTAGAGTCAATGGTTTGCAAGACAGCAGATTTGATAAGGACATTTACAAATTACAAAATTCGCCCACAAGCCAAATGCAGGAAGAATGCAAAATGTCTTCTACGTGCTAGAGACCAAAAAAATCCAATCGAGGGCTGGGAGCCCACAGCAATGTCCCATTTCAGTCTGTGTGTATACTAAAAATCTGAAGAAATCTATACTGAGGATACAATGCTCAAGGCAGAGATGAAGACCTGAGCTCTCCTGAAGTGAACAGCAGCCATCCCTGACAACAGCAAGGCCCCGAGCTCCTCCTGTGAGGAGAACAGCCAAGCTGACCTTCAGGAGAACCAGCAGCAACAGAGCTTCTCCCAGGAAGCAGCCAGCCACTATCTTCTGCTCCTGTTCTCCTTTATACTGTGTAGGCAATAACCTTCAGGTGGATTCTGTATGCTCAGAACCCACCAACTCAGTCCAGCTGGGTGATCCTGCTCAAGGTGGCCACAATCAATCCACCACAATCCCCAACTCCTTCTTTATTTTTTTTTTTTTGAGACTGGTCTAGTTAAGTAGCTATGTTGACCAGGTTGGGCTCAAAAACAAAAAAACAAAGAAACCTGCTTATAGAAATAATACCAGAAAATCTCCCAAGTATGGAGAAAGAATTTAACACAGAGATAAATGAGGCATACAGAACTCCAAAGAGCCACAACCAGAAAAGAACTTTCCCACAACACATCATAGTGAAATATCCTGGAAGTCCAACATAAAGACAGAATCTTTAAAACTTTTAAAGAAAAGCAACAAATCACTTATAAAGGTAAACCCACTAGAATTGCAGCAGACTTCTCAACATAAACTTTAAAGGCCAGAAGAGATGGGAGTGAAGTGTTTCAAGCCCCAGAAGAAATCTTCCAACTCAGATTGATACATTCTTTTTTTTTGGCTTTTTAAAATAGGGTCTCCCTATGTAGCCCAGACTGGCCTCGAACTCGCAGTGATCCTCCTGCCTCTGCCTCTGAGTGCTGAGATTACAGGTGCATGCCACCATGCTCAGCTCAGACCGATATATTCTGCAAAACTGTCTTTCAAAGTTGATCGACAAATAAGGTCTTTCCATGACAAAGAGTACCTAAAGAAAGTCATGACCACCTAAACAGCACTCAAAAAAATTCTCAAGATTATTCTAGGAAGAGATAATGAAACTAACAATGCCAAAATGGCTAATAAGATGAATACACCAGACAGGATGATCCATTAAGCACTTAAAAAAGGAAATCAGAAACATGAAAATTATACCAAGGAATAATGAAGACAGGAATAAGTCAATACCTTTCAGTAATAACTCTCACTGCAAATGGTCTCAATTCCCCAATAAAAAGACATGCATTGGCAGAATGGAATAAGAAACAAAATCCAACACTATTCTATAAGCAAGAAACACATTTAACCCAAAAAGAAATTTATAGACTAAAAGTCAAAGGATGGAAAACAATGTTCCATGCAATGGGAACCCAAAAATCAAGCGGGAGTAGCTATCCTATTTCCAGACAAAACGGATTTCAAACCAAAATTGATCAGATGAGCAAAGAAGGTCACTACATATTGGTTAAGGGAACAACTCAACAAGCAGAGATAACAATTATAAACATATGTGCAACAAACATGGGCACACTCAATCTCATAAAACACTACTAGACACAAAAGATCAGATAAACATTAACACAATTATAGTGGGAGACCTCAATATCTCGCTGTCACAAATAGATCAACTGGACAAAAATATCAACACAGAAATGTTAGAGTTGAACCACACCTTCAGACAAATGAATTTAATAGATATCTACAGAATGTTCCACCCAACACCAACAGAATACACATCCTCAGCAGTATATGGAACTTTCTCCAAAGCAGGCCACATACTAGCCCATAAAACATGCTTAATACGAAAGAATTGAAATTATTCCATGCATATTATCAGATCATAGTGTAATGAAACTAGAACTCAATGGCAAAAGAAACCACAGAAATTACATGAACAGATGGAAGTTAAACAATACTCTCCTGAATAATCAGTGGGTCACAGAATAAATTAAAGAAGAACTTGAACAGTTCCCAGAATCAAATGATACCGTCTGTATAACATTATGGGACACAGTTCCCAAGAGGAAAGTTTATAGCTGTGAATGCTCATATCAGAAAAACAGAGTGAGCCTAAGTAAATAACCTAATGATACAGCTCAAGATTCTAGACAAACAAGTATTATCCAAATCCAAAGCTAGTACAAGGAAGGGAAATATATATATATATATATACACACACACACACATACATACATATATGGAGAGAGAGAGAGAGAGTGGAGAGACAGGGTATGTAGTTTAGGCTAGACAAGAACTCATTATGTAGCTGACCTTAAGTTTTTTGTTTTTTGTTTTTGTGGTGCTGAAGACCGAACTCAGAGCCTCGCACTTGCTAGGCAGGCACTGTAACCACTCTCCTCAGCCCAAGCTGACCTTAAATTTGTGGTGATCATCCTGTTTCAGCCTCCTGAGTGCCAGGCCCAGCGAGTTTATTTATTTTTTCAGGAAGAAAATTATAAAGATCAGAGCAGAATTAAGAAAATTGAGACTAAAAAAATAATACACAGAATCAGTGAATCAAAGAATAGGTTCTTTAAGAGAATAAATAAAATAGACAAATCGTTAGCTAATCTTACCAAAAAAGACCCAAATCAATGCAATTAGAAATGAAAATAGTGAAATCACAATGGGCACTGGCAAAATCCAGAATATTAGTAACTACTTTGAAAACCTGTACTCCAATAAATTGGAGAATCCAAGAAGAAAATGGATAAATTCCTAGATACACATGCGTTACCAAAACTGAACCATGAAGATATAAAAACTGTGAAAAATCTAATAGCAGGCAATGAAATTGAAGCAGTAATAAAACCTACCGATTAAGAGAAAGAAGCCCAGGACCTAGCGAATGCACCTCTGAATTCTAGAAGAACTTCAGGGAAGACCTAACACCAATACTCCTCAAACTCTTTAATGAAATTAAAATTGAAGTACTCCTAAAGTCATTCTTAGAAACTCGCATTACCCTGATACCAACAAGATACTGGTAAAAACATTGGGCTAGGAATTTAGCTCAGTGGTTAGAGTGCTTGCCTTGCAAGCACAAGGCCCTAAATTTGATCCCCAGTGCCAAAAAAAAAAACACAAAACCATGACCAAGTAGGCTTCCTACCAGGGATGAAAGGATGGTTCAACATATAAATCAATAAATGCAATACATCACATAAATAAAGGCAAGGACAAAAATCATACAATAATCTCAATAGATACAGAAAAAAGCCTTTGACAAAATCCAACATCCATTCATAAAAACCTGAAGAAAATAGGTGTAAAAAGACCATATCTCAATTTGATAAAAGCCACTTATCACAAACCTACTACCGACACCATATTAAATGGGGAATAACTGAAAGTTTTTCCTCGAAAATCAAGAACAAGGATGTCTACTACCATCACTCTTGTTCAATATAGTATTTGAAACATTAGCCAAAGCAATCAAGCAAGAGAAAAAAACAAAAGGGATATGTATAGGAAAGGATGAAGTCAAATTATCATTATTTGCAGATGATATGATCCTCCACATAGAAGACTCAAAAAATTCACAAAAAGATTCCTGGAATTAATAATCAAATTCAGCAATGTAAAAGATACAAAATCGACACACAAAAATCAATAGTATTAGCTAGGTGTGGTGGTGCATGCCTGTAATCCTGGCACTTGGGAGGCTGAGGTGGGAGGATCACCATGAATTCAAGGCCAGCCTGGAATACAAAGCCAGACCCTGTCTCAAAAAAGCAAAAAAACAAAAACAAAAACCAAACAAACAAAACCATAGCATTCCTGTATACCAACAATGAATTCATGAAGAAAAAGCTTAGGAAAACAATATCATTCACAATAGCAACAAGAAAAATTAAATATTTAGGAATTAACCTATCCAAGTAAGTGAGAGACCTCTACAGTGAAAACTACAGTACTCTGATAAAGGAGATCAAAGAGGACATCAGAAAATGCAGAGATATCCCATGTTCCTAGACAGGCAGAACTGATATAGTCAAAATGGCCATACTTCCAAAACTGATAGACAGGGGTTGAGGATTTAGCTCAATGATAGAGTGCCTGCCTAGCAAGCACAAGGCCCTGAGTTCAATCCCCAGCACCCCCACATAAAAAAAGGATTTCAAAGCTATACAGATATAATGCAATCCCAATCAAAATGCCAATGGCACTCCTCACAGCACTACAGAAAACAATCCTAAACTTATAAGGAAGCAGAAAAGAGTCAAAATAGCAAAAGGTTTTTTTGTTTGTTTGTTTTTTGGGTTTTTTTTGCAAAAGCAAGTTATATTACAAGGCTATAATGAAAAAGAAAAAGCATGGTATGAGCCAGACATGGTGGTGCACACCTGTAATCCCTGCACTCGGGAGACTGAGGCAGAAGGATCACTGCAAGTTTGAGGCCAACCCGGGCTACAGAGTGAGTTCAAGACCAGCCTGAATAGTATACTGAGACCCTGTCTCAAAAAACCAAAAAAAAAGAAAATAAAAAAGAAGAAAAATCATGGTACTTGGGGAGAAAAAAAGCCATGCCTGGTGGCACATGCCTGTAATCCCAGCACTCAGGAGGCTGAGGGAGGAGGATCGCTGTGCATTCAAGGCCAGCCTGGGCTACATAGTGAGTTCAAGGACAGCCTGAAGTACATAGCAAGACCCTGTCTCAAAAAACAAAAAACAAAAAACCAAAAAAAAAAAAAAATAGACACACTGATCAATGAAATAGAATAAAGGAAGGAAAAACAACTCCAGGCACAGTTGGCTATCTGACCTTTGACCAAAGGACCAAAAATATACACTGGAGGAAAGACAGCCTCTTTAGCAAATGCTGGGAAAACTGGCTATACATATGCAGAATGTATATCTTACCATGTACTAAACTAAAATTGAAATAAATCAAAAATCTAAATGTTAAAATGGAGGGGCTGGCAATTTAGCTCAAGTAGTAGAGCGCTTGCCTAGCAACCACAAGGCCCTGAGTTCCATTCCCAGTACCGCCCCCCCAAAAAAGAAAAGAAACACTTAATCCAGTGGAAGGTAAACTACGTGAAACTCTTAAAGTCAGGCAAAGACTCTAAACAGAACTCAAACTGCACAAGAAACAACACCAAAAGTCAACAAATGGCATTATACCAAATTTAAAACTTTGTACAACAAAGGAAACAACCAGCAGTATGAAGAGGCAACTTACAGAGTGGCAAAAAAGTTTTGCCAGGTATCCCTCAGACAGAGGACCAATAAAAATTAGGGCCCCCCCAAAATAAAAAGACCCAATCAAAAAATGGGCAACTAAAATGAATAGACACTTTTCAGAAAAAGAAGTACAAATGGCCAATAAATACTTGGAAAAGTGTTCAATATCTCTGACCATTAGAGAAATGAAAATTAAAACAACACTGAGATTTCATCTTACTCCAGAAAGAATAGCTATCATCAAGAAATCAAATAGTAACAAATTATGGTGAGGCTGGTAAGGCTCTGGAGATAAAGAAAACTTCTACATTATTGATGGGATTATAAACTAGTACAATCACTATGGAAATCAGTATAGAGAGTCCTCAAAAAATTAACAATAGAAATTCCATTTGACCCAGCTATTCCACTTCTAGGTATGTTCCCAAAAGAGTTCAAGCCATCATATTACAGCAATACATCTATACTCATATTTACAGCAGCATAATTCATAATAACTAAATCTTGGAAGCAGCCTACATTCCCATCAACAGATAAACAGATAAAGAAAATATGGTATTTATAAACAATGGACTACTACTCTGCCATAAAGAAGGATAAACTTAAGTCATTTGTAGGAAAATGGATGCACTTGAAGACCATGTTAAGTGAAATAAATCAGACATACAAGCTTAAATACTGCATGGTTTCTTTTATAAGAGAAACTCAAAATACAAATAAGAACAGAATAAAGACAGATAATAGGAAATAGAGAGATAGGTCTTTTCAAAAGGGAAGAACACCAAGAGATAGAGGGAGGGGGAGAAAGGAGTGGAAAAAGGTATGAAAAAAGGATTAAGATGTGTAATGCATGTATACCAACTCCCCACAAGGACTGTAATCATTATGTACTGCTAACACGCACTAATAAGATTTTTTAAAATGTTTAAATTGCAAAAGATAGGTAATAAATAAATAAATAAAGACTAGGGACATGGTCTTAGGTCATTCTCTAGAGAAAAAGGAGGAGGAGGAGAAAGAGAAGAGCTATCTACTAGAGTAACCATTAAAATTAAGTTACATTGTACTGAATCTGCATCTTGACCTGTTAACACTGGGTTTCAGTTTCTTTTGGTTTTCTAAAAGTGGAAAGCGAAAAAAAAAAGTGAAAA
>PVJO010034681.1:0-10745 GCA_004026905.1 Hystrix cristata | reverse complement strand
GAAAGATACAGGTCTAGTTTTAATCTTCTGCATATGGAGAGCCAGTTTTTCCAAGACCATTTATTAAAGAAGCTATCTTTCTTTCTTCTGGTGAGGTTCTTTGGCCCCATTGTCAAAGATAAGTTGACTAGGAGTGTTTGGACCTGTTTCTGTATCTTCTAATCTGTTCCATTGGTCCTTGGGCCTGTTTTTTTTTTTTTTTTTTTTTTTTTTTTTTTTGCTAGTACCATGCTGATTTTATTACAGTAGCTTTGTAATTTTGTTTCAGGTCAGGGATTGCAATGACCCTTGCTTTGCTTTTGTTGCCCAGAATTGCTTTTGCTGTTCTAGGTTTCTTCGGGTTCCAAATGAATTTCAGGAGTGTTTTTCTCTAATCCTGTGATGTATTGGTATAGCGCTAAATCTATATAACAATTTTGGGAGTATGGCCATTTCACTATATTGGTTCTTCCTACCCAAGAACAAGGGATATCTTTCCATTTACTGATATCGTCTTCATTGTCCTTTTTCAAAGTGCTCTAGTTTTCAATGTACAGATCTTTTGCTTTCTTTGTTAGATTGATTCCTAGGTACTTCATATTTTGGATGCTATTGTGAAAGGTGTGGTTTCCCCAATTTCTCTCTTAGTGAGTCTGTTATTTGTGTATCAGAATGCTATTGATTTCTGAGTATTGATTTGGTACCCAGCAATGCTGCTGAATTTGGTTATTAAATCTAGATGCCTTTTGGTGGAATTTTTGGGGTCTTCTATGTAGAGTATCATGTCATTTGCAAATAATGATAATTTAAATTTTTCGTTTCCTGTCCTTATTCCTTTTATTTCTTTCTCTTGTCCAATTGCTCTGGCTAATGTTTCCAGAACTGTATTAAATAAGAGTGGTGAGAGTGGACATTCTTGTCTTGTTCTGGATTTTAGAGTGAAAGCTTGTAGTATTTGACCATTTAGTATGATGTTGGCTGTTGGTTTGTCATAGATCACTTTTATCAGATTGAGACATAGACCATCTATCTCAATTTTCTGCAGTGAATGGGTGTCGGACTTTGTCAAATGCCTTTTCTGCATCTATTGAGATGATCATATGGTTTTTGTCCTTGGCTCTGTTAATATGGTTTATCACATTTATTGATTTGCATGTGGTGAACCATCCCTGAATCCCTGGGATGAATCCTACTTTGTCAGAAAGTATAATCTTCTTGATGTTTTGTTGCATTCTGTTTGCCAGTATCTTACTGAGGATTTTTGCATCTATGTTCATTAATGAGATTGGCCTGTAGTTCTCTTTTTTCACTGGATCCTTCTCTGATTTTGGTGTCTGGGTAATGCTTGCTTGCAGGAATGAATTTGGAAGTATTGCTTCCCTTTCAGTTTCATTAAAGAGTTTGAGAAATAGTGGCATTAGATCTCTAAATTTCTTGTAGAATTCAGCAGTGAATCTGTCAGGACCTGGGCTTTTCTTTGTTGGTAGATTTTTAATTACTTCTTCAATTTCAGTGCCTGATATTGGGTTATTATGAGTTTTTATATCTTCTCAATCCAGTTTTGATAATTCTTATGTATCTAGGAATCTGTTTATTTTGTCTGTGTTCTCATTCTTATTAGAATAAATGTTCTCAAACAGGTATTGATGATCTTCTGGATTTCTGCAGGATCTGTTGTGATTTCATTCTTTTCATTTCAAATTGCATGGATTTCAGTCTTTCCTTTTATTGATAAGGTTAGCTAAGGGTTTGTCAATTTTATTTAATTTTTCAAAGAACCAACTCTTCAATTCTTTGATTCTTTGTATTGTTTTATAAGTTTCAATTGCATTAATTTTAGCTGTGACCTTTATAATGTTCTCCCTTGTACGAGCTTTGGGCTTGACTTGCTCTTCTCTTTCTAGGAGTTGGAGGTTCAACAATAGGTTGTTAATTTGAGTTCACTCTCTTTTTCTGATATGGGAGTTCAATGCTATAAATTTCCCATGTAGGGCTGCTTTCATTGCGCCCCATACATTTTGGTAAGTTGTATTGGCATCATCATTCGGTGGTAGAAACTAATTTCTTCTTCAATTTCATCTGTGACCCATTGATGTTTCAGGATGGTGCTATTAAATTTCCATTTGTTTGTGAGGTTTTAGGGGTTCCTTCTGCCATTTATTTCCAATTTCAATGCTCTATGGTCTGATAATACGCATGAGATAATTTTGGTTCCCTTGCATTTTTTTATGCATGTTCTATGAGCTATATTGGGGGTCTATATTGGAGAAAGTCCCATGTGCAGCTAAGAAGAATGTGTATTCTGATGTTGTGGGGTGGCATAATCTATATATATCTACTAAGTCCATTTCTTCAAAAGTTTGGTTTAGTTCTGACATTTCCCTGCTGACTTTTTGTCTAGTTGATCTGTCTATTTGTGACAGTATGGTATTGTAGTCCCCCATTACAATCATGTTAGTGCTTATTTGGTTTTTCATTTCCATTAATATTTGCTCTATATAGTTAGGTGCACCGGGTTTTGGTGCATATATATTTATGATTGTCATCTCTTCTTCTTGGACTGTTCCCTTTACAAGGATGCAGTGACCTTCTTTGTCTCTCTTAATCAGTCTTGGCTTCAAATCCACCCCATGTGGAAATAGAATGGCTACCCCTGCTTCTTTTTGGGTTCCTGTTGCATGAAATATTGTTTTCTATCCTTTGACTTTCAGTCTATGAATTTCTTTTTGAATTAAATGTGTTTCTTGTATGCAATTTATTGTTGGTTCTTGCTTCTTTATCCATCCTGCCAGTCTGCTTCTTTTTATTGGTGAATTGAGACCTTTTGCATTGATGGTTAGAACTGATATATGTTGACTTATCTTTGTCAGATTATTTTCCTGTTGTTGGTTCCCTACTTCTCCCCTCTGTTTAATTACTTGCCTTGCTGATGGATTCATTCTGTTGTAGTTTCTGGAATTGTAGTCCTCCTTTTTTCTTTCCAGAATCCCCTTCAGACTATTTTGGAGTGCTGGTTTGGTGATCATGAATCTCTTCATGTGTTCTTTATCATGAAAGTATCTTACTTCTCCATCAATTGTGAAAGATAATTTTGCTGGGTACATCAGTCTGGGCTGGAGGTTGTTTTCTTTTAGGGCTTGAAATACTTATGTTATTATCAAACTTATGTTATTCTTCTTTGTGTCATTTAGCAGCTGTTGGATTGATTTTTCATAGTTATTTACCATTTCAAAGAACTCTTTCTTTTCATGATCCTTAACCACAATCTTGTCTTCTATATCTGAAATTCTGTCCTCACATTGCTTCATTCTATTGCCTGTACTTTCAAGAGAATTTTTAATCTCCTGGCCATCTGTTTGAATCTGTTTCATGGATTCCATTTCGTTCCTATGTTGGGCATTTATGGTTTCCATCATTTTCCTAAGCTCCTCTATTTTTTTTTTTAAATCTGTATCTACTCTAGAGTCACTAATCATGACTTTCATTCTGGAAATGATTTTTGTTTTGATATCTTCTAGTGCCTCATTCATCTGCCTTGTTACTTCTGTTGTTACCACTTCTGAGAGTCCAGGTGGGAGGCTTTCACATTGTTCCATCTCGTTACCCTTGGGTTTGCTTTTGGCGAGCTGGAGGTCTGAATTTGCATCTTGTTTGTGTATCTTCTCATTTTCTATTTTTTCTTTTTTAGTTAAATCCTGAGTTGATGCTTATGAATTGCCTATGGCAGATGGCTTTATTGTTAGTATTGAGAACCCTTTGGAAATGCCTACTTCTTCAGAGATGTCTTCCAGTTGTCACTGGATTTTGGGTTTTGAGTTTGTTGCAAGATCCTACCTCTTCAATTTTTGGGGTGCTGAGAAATTGCTATTTGGGCAGCCTCTGGTTCTTTGACCCTGGTCTATACTGTAGTTTATGATCCTCAGGCAATCTCTGTCATGGTATATAAGGAAGAACTGATTAGAACAATCCTGTCACCTTGGCTAAAGTCATACAATCAACAACAACAATAGCATTGAATACTGTCTAGAAAATGACAAACTGTGATAACTATCAATCTGCCTCCTTTAACAATATGAACTAGATTTGTGGTTATAGAACATTGTCCAAAATAAACTAGAAACTCATATACAGTAACTATGCATTCAATATGGTGATTTTAACCTCAGGGGAGAAAATTCAAAAGGCATTAGGAGGAAAAAATAAAGAAGTAGAAGAAGAGAAAGAGTTGAGAAGCAAGGTTGGATGACAGGGGAAGATTAGGCAAACTTTGGGAAAATAGTAGAGAAAACAGGAAGGAAAAAGAGAAAGAAGAAATAAAAACAAGGAAAAACAAAATAATAACAAAAAACTAGTATTTCACTTTCACATAAAAACAAGAAAAGATAAAAAAAGAAAAAAAAAACAGGAGAGGAAAAAAAGCAAAAGAAAAGAAAAAAGAAAATGTCCACTTGCAGGAGTATCTTTGCTATCACTGGTAGATAGAGCAGGCAGACCCAAGTCCTGGTTGATTACTCCCAGCAATAGATTTACAGTAGTGGGTGTTCCCATTTGGACTCAATAGCAAGGCTTCACCAATTCCACTAAAATTCAGCCTGGTCTTTGGTTGTGGGGTTGGAACCTGATTTGTTGAGCTACAGACACACTGTGTGTCTCCAACCAACTTGAATGTGGTTCCCTGCTGATTTGAACTTGGCTCTGTGCCCTCCAGCTGACTTGAATTTGAACTCTGCTCTGCCTTACCCCACCTTGCCCCACCTTGCGCTGGCACCAAAAGCCACTGGCAGCTTTTCTGAGTCCTGAGCTCGGCCTCTTTCCAAGATGGTGATCGGCTGATCACCATCTCCTGGTGGACTGCTGAGACCATATAACTCACCAGCTGCTGCAGTCTGCTGTGTCTATCACTCTGCTCCCTTGTATGTCTTTTTGTGGAGGCCTCTGGGGTCTCCAGTAGTCACCATGTGTCTGCTGGCTCAAGCCTCGCCACCTGCACCGAGAGCTGGGGCTGTGAGCTGGGGCCACAAGCTAGGACCGTGAGCTATGGCTCTCAGAGAAAGTGCCATCCATCTGTCACCTCCTTCCTTTGTGCTGGTCTCTCCTTTTGCTTTCCCCCAGGCTTCAACTCTTGCTTCAGATCCCTGCTGGTTCCTAGGAACACACTTTCCTCCTTTTTCTCCTCCCTAAATTTCTAATTTCCAGTGTCTGGGCATCAAATCTTGGAGAGGCTTTTTCTCTGCTACTCACCACTCCACCATCTTCCTGGAAGTCTAATCAGACCCACTTATGTGTTATTTCACTGAAGGGATGAATAAATTTAGCTGAGACATAGGGAATATTAAGTGCTGGTCTCCTTCAATATGACTAACAAAATAGTAGACTCCACCACCCTGAAGATACTTTGAGATCATCATATCTGCATTGTTACCATGCAGGTGCTCAACCAGGTGTCTTTCTGTGTCACCCAGAATACTTCCTACAATATTTAGTTATAGTTATTAAAATAGATGGAGGACTTGGCTGATTTAGAGTTCTTTAGCTTGAGTTTTTCAGAAAACTTCCATATAAAACAAAGATAGATAGCCTGGTTGTGTTGACTCACACAGAGGTTTTTCAGATCTTAATTCCATGGTGAATGTAATGAGTTTATTTCATCTCTACAGCTTCCCTTATTCAGCTCTATCCAATCACTGTTTGAAATTTAGAAATAATCAAGCAGAAATTTAAGATCCAGGTAAATATATAATTTAAGTAGTACATGGAGTATTTTGTTGACTTACATAAGCAGCAGAATTAACTCTATTGGTTACATAGCATAGAGGGATTTTATTTACTGTTTAGAACCTAATGAAAATAAAATGGAATGGGATCAAGGAGACATGGGTTGTTGTCCCATATCTACCAGAAAATAGTTGTGTTTCTTTGGAATGCCCTGGTTATCCTGGGACTCTTTCCTTTTCTTTATTTTGATAGTGTCATATAGAGGAGCCAAATGACAGTGCTAAGGATGCAGTTCGACACTACTCAACCATCTGGATCACTGAGTGCCCCAGAGCAATTCTACTAATTTTCCTGCATAGTTTTCCAACATACTATAAACACACAAACTCATTATAGTAATAGGTGGATCTTTAGAACCAGACACTGATGCCAAGAATGTGCCTGACTCTGTTATCATCACTCAGATACATCGTGGCTAAGTTGAAGCCTCTTCTAAGCTAAGCAATATCTGTCTTTATTCTGTGATGCAAATCTCAAGGATCCACCTTGTCATTTTGTTATCCAGTACCTTGCTTTTGTCAGTAAGTCACCCAATAAATTGCATTTTGTGATATCCTAGTTCTGCTTGCCACTATTTCCTAAGTCTTGTGGCCCTTTTGGACTGACTATCATGCAATGAGGGTAGGTGGTTCCAGAACTGTTGGCAAGCCAGGAAGGAGACCGAGGAAATGGGCAAGAGGAAGGGAGTAGCTGCAAGGGATATCCCAGGTCGGTCACCTAATTCTCTCTGGGGAGGTGTGGCCCATATGCTAAAGGCTTGTAGCCAGTTGGTGAGAAGGAGGACCCCCCCAAAACTGACCCTGGTTTTGGAGCAGTTGTTCACTGAATGAAATGGCACTTATCTCCTGATGGTAAGGGCAGTATCTTACAGTGGTGCTGGGATAGCCATTGCTGTGGGCATTTCAATTGGACACTTGTACTTAGCAGGTTGCAGAGGACAGCATAAGAAATTAAAATAGGAGTTCAAATTAAAAGAGTTATGTGTCTCTCTATCTATCTCTTAGCTGCTAACCTGGCTGAGAAAGGGGGAAACAGAGAACTCATAATCAGAGCTTATGATTGCTTGGGACAAAAGAGACAAAAGAGGAAATAGGTGTTAAGATACATCTTCTGATTGGAAGGGTATGCAGAGAATTAGACTCCCTGGGAGGAAGAGGTATGAAAAGAAACCTAGATAGAGGGTGGGAATGCCCCCTTGAACTTTGTTTTTACACTAGACCATTAATGCAATATAAATAAAGGCCCACATAGTGAGATGTAGAAGGGAAACTTTCCAATTCGAGAAACTGTGACTTTTCAGAATTACACTGCTGAAGAATTATTAGATAATGAAAAACCTTTTCACAAACTACCTTTGAGAGTCTTCAGTGTCAGGTTGTTTAGACTCTGGGACATAGGAAGGGATGGCATTTCTCTGGTGGGAAATGAAGCTGAGAAACTGTGTAATAGTATCATTCACCCAGCACTTTGCAGTATCTACATAGTGTCTACAGATCTGAAGGAAGGCATTCCATTACATATCGGATTATCTTGGGCATGAGAAGTCATGATCACATGGAAGAGAATCCGCTGGAATGGGTACTCCCACGGAAAAACACAGGTCCCACGTTGTTCTGCCAGGATTGGGGATATGACAAGCCAGGTTTTCCAAGGACCTATTAAGAGGTATTTATTGCCAGGATGAAAAACAAACCTTCACAATGTGCTCTTCCATCACGGTACAGTCCTATTCTTTCCCTCCTCAGCTGGATTTTGAGACAGGGTGTTTAGGATGGGAGTGAGGCTACTGCTGACTTAGGAGAGAAAGCTGGTAGACAAGACAGGGTGCAACTTGTCACAAAGCTTAAAAGGAAGACAGGACAAGTAGAAACGGTAGAGAAAAGAGGTGGGAGGAGGTTAAGATAGTAATGCGGCATGATTTGCCCTGTGCCAGCAGTCCCATAGGGAAGATACATGACTAACCTAGTACAATCTACTTGGTTTATGGAAGAATTTAAGCTCAAACAATAGTTGCTGTGTATCCCCTCCACCCCACTTACAAAGGAAACAGAAATTTGTAGTCCAGGATTGTTAGATTCCCCTCTCCCTGTGATTAAGTGTAGGACTGAGGTTGCTCCCAAGTGGAGTGAGTGCTATCAGGAGAGACCAGAAACCTCACATACAATTCACTCTGTACTGGTCTGCCAAGAACAAGAAGAAGAGCACCTCTCTGATAATTATGGATGCTGAATGTACATCGATCCACGGAAACCCAGAAGGTTTTCAAGGACTATGGCAGTTATTGAAGATAATGGGGATAACACCATCTCAGTAAAAGTAAGTACATTTACATCTAAGAATTTGGGAGAGAAGTCCTCAATCCATACTCTCCAGTATTATCCCTGAGAATATTCTTGGGTGAATATTTCATTAAGAAAAATATTACAGACTTCTGGAGGAAATTCTACCCCAAACAGGTAGTAAAGGTAATATTGGAGGGGAAACAAAATGAAATCCCTTTCTCTTCCCTGCCCCTAGGAGTGTAGTAAGCATTGGGCAGTGTAAGCTTCCATGCAGACATATTGAGATTAGGGAAACCATAAAAGAATTAGACTGGATTAGAAATTTATGACCTGCCCACTTCGCCTTCAGTCTGGCAGGTAGAAAGGTCAAAGCCTTAAAATGACTTCAAGCTGCAGAACCAGTTTGTTTTCACTTGGGAGGGAAGGAAATGGACACTCCTGTTGATCCTACTTAATCTTCACTGTATGAGTGATATCAGGCTAAGTGGTGAAGATTATAGCATTACAAGACACATAGAATAGCTGTACACTCTCCTACATATCAGGAGATGGGCTGTCAGGATTCAAGGCCCTGGACCAGCTATGAAACTCCTGGCAAGACCAGTTCAATTCCCGGTATGATGAGAGATATAATGTGAAGCTCACCCATACCCTATCTGATAAAGGATGTTGGGGCTTTTGTGAGGACCCTGGGTTATGCGTAGGCTTGCGTTCTTCACCTAGCTCAATGTCAATGCCCAGTAAAGGTATCAACAGGCCAGGCACAGGCTCTCGCCAACCTCTACAGGGCATGCCAATACAGTTAGATGTCACCTGCCCAGGAGATGGCAAGAAATCCAAGGACAAAAAGGAACTCTAGATTTTTTGTAATCACATTTCTTGAAGGAAACTGAAACTGTATACATCCCTTTAAACCGTAGCTTCAAAGCATGTACAGTGCTCCACTAACCCAAACTTTTCCAGTCTGTAAAAAGTTGTAGATGGATAGGCTATTTCATCTACTCTACTACGTAAGTCACCCGTGTATTCACAATGCGATGTCTTCTCCTGTAACTTACTGACTCCTGAGCTACAAACCTGGCTGGGCCTTGTTACCTACAAAACTGCCTCCCCACTGCAGATGTACACCCCAGGGCCTATGGTCTCACAGTGCAGAAACAAGTGGTCACCATACTGAAAACGGTTGGTGTACAGGTGGGTCCAGCAAGGTGAGGCCAAGTGTCTAGGTTGCTACCACAGTGCAACCTGCTTAGATACTATCTGCCTTGAGACCAAAGAAAATCAGAACAGCCAATGGGCAGAGGTATGGGTGGTATGGCTAACAGCTGCTCTGGTAAGGATCAAATCACTTTTATCCTAATCAATGTGTGTACACTTTCTCTGACCCAAATTGTAAGGATCTTCTGGGTCTTGCTGTCAAGCAGGACCATGCTTCTGCAAGCAACTCTCCAATAAATGCTTCTAATGCTTCTCTCTACAAACCTAGATCTGTTCACCTCTCTCTCCTTGGTCTCCCAACTCCTTGAGGCCATAGTCATACACTGCAGTCAGTTGTTCAGGACGGCATTATGAATTCCTGCTTTAACGGTGTAGATGTCATTGGTACTTCAAAAAAAAAAATGAAGACAGTTATACCTGGAGTTGTGCACAGTCATTGTAACTGCTTTTCATAGTTCTCCCCATTTGACAAGTTGTGTCAGGGACAAGGCGAAAGAAGACAATTCAACCAGATGCTACAAAGTAGATAGATCTAAAACAAGTCTTCTTCTCTTGAGCTCTCTTGGCTCACATATAAGCTGCAGCACATTAACCTAGAGGGATAGAAGTGTGTTTTAAAGAGGTCACTCTTATTAGCCTTGCAAAGGACAGCAAGAAACATTAAAATTCTTTACAGATCACTCTTGTGAGATTTACACCTCTGTTTTCATGTCAGGCAAGTTGTGTGAGTGCCAGATAATCACCTGAACATCTGGATCCTCTGACAACTAAGAACTAAGACTCTTGAGGTTTGCTCCTGGCTGTCGGATATTCATACTAGATAAACCATTTTACAGAGAATGTAATCTGGCTTTTGTTTTCATAAAAGATTCAGACTCAGTGAGGTGGGGTGGCGCTTGAGCCTGGCATCTCAGAGTGGCGTGGAGGGCGGGCAAAGTGTAATCACCTGTGTCCGATCCTAGACAACTGCTCCCTTGAGGCCTGGAGCCAGCACTCTTCACCTGCTGAGGCTGCTGCAGCATGGTATGCACAGACGTGCAGTGCTCAGCTGTAAAAATGAGATTTGGATAAATTTGAAATACATATATCCTACTTATTATTACTACTTTAAATATAAAACAGAAAAAAATAATACCAGTGCATTAAATTCACCTCTGGTGCATGGTGGCAGTAATGTATGACAATATTCTTTCCATATGTTAGTATCACCTTCTCATATCTTCTCCATGTCTTTATGACTAATCCATAGAAAGAGGTTAAGGGGATGAGACTAAGCCAAAGACCATACTGGTTGAGAAAAGAAGGAAACTGTGAATGTTCTTGGTGAGAAAATTGTGAAGCACACAGGTCTATGTTGTTCTCTGGAGGCATGTGAAGGTATCTGCTGTCAAAGATTTCTCCTTCTAGCACCTGAGATGCTTTTGCACAAAGCTCCTAGCTGTGAGTGTACAGAGATTAGACCAGGGTGAAAGGGGTTTCTGGTTTACTTTA
>PVJO010034680.1:0-10633 GCA_004026905.1 Hystrix cristata | reverse complement strand
TAGACTTATCTTCACAAGTAGACTATTTGGTTT
The DNA here is from genome assembly GCA_004026905.1 of Hystrix cristata. NCBI lineage: Eukaryota > Metazoa > Chordata > Mammalia > Rodentia > Hystricidae > Hystrix > Hystrix cristata. The sequence continues at coordinate 10,600 of PVJO010034680.1, read as the reverse complement.
TTGGTGATTCTCTATTACTTGGCTGATTAATAAAGTCATTTCAATGATATATATGATTGACTCTTGGAACACATTTCTTTATTGTATTGCACATTGATGAACAGTAGGCAAAATGACATCCAGAATGAACTGCTCTGTGTGTGTGTGTGTGTGTGTGTGTAGTAGCATAAGCTTTGTTTGTTACTTAGCTTGTTCTTATTAGAATTTTTTTCACACATATTTTCTCTCTTCCAAATTCAATAAGCAATCTAAGACAAGAGCTTCAGAAAAGAAGTTAAAATGATGTTTGATGAGGGATACTGCTTGCTGAATAGTTTTGTCAAGCACCATTGTCTGAAAAGTCCCCATTTGGGTGAGTTGCAGCTGTGTGGTGTGGCATCTTTTGTTTACTAGAAATAAAAAACGTGTACATACCAGTGGCAAGGTTGCTCAGTGCAGGACAGCCGGTGACTGTGTAGTTGAACCAAGAATCTCTGATTGGTTTCTGGTGGGGAATTATATATATTTATACAATTATGTTAAGTGTTGTTTTCTTTCATATTTTACTCTCCCATCTTTCTCACTGTATTTGCAGTCTGTATATCTAGAAGACATGCAATAAAAAAATGATTGTAAAGGAAGACATTATTTAGTTTGGTCTTAAAAAGTCTGTTATAGTCCTCTAAAAACCAAATGACTATTTCTTAATTTAGGAGATTTAGTTATAATTTTAAACATCATTTTTCCCTTTATATAATAGAAAAAAAATTAACTTGCGCCTTCTGCTGTACCACAGCTCTATTGATAACTTTCTGCCCTAACTTTATTGGATAGAAACGGTGATTTCTTTTTCTTTTTCCATTGTAACTTTTCGTAGTATATTTTAAAAATTAGCTGACAAGAGCATTGATTTATGTAACAATTATTAAACTACCCTTAAAAAAACTAAATATTTTAACAGGTTTCATAAGAATAACAATAATAAAAATGCAATTCTTTAACTTTTAATGTACGTCTTATTAACAATTCCTAACATTCTATTTGGAATTGAAAAGTCCTTTCTGGCTTTCATTGGGGCTGGGCATGGTTATTAATTCATTAGGGAAAGGTGGATGTGTTCTTAGGCTCTTCTGCCTTTCTTTGGTCCTGGGAGCCATGGAGAGCGAGGGGAGGGGGAGACAGTGAAGGAAAGAGGTAGACAGGAAGACAAAGCCTGAGAGGGAGTGGATGACATTAGAGGTGACACATAGCTATCATGAGCTTCTCAGTCTGAGGGGAAGAATAATGAAGGGTTTTCCCTGCCTTCTACAGCCCGAGGACAACCCTATGGCCACAGCACCTTTTCTAATCCTATTTTCTGTGTGCTACATGTCATAATCTGTAAGGCACTGGTTCCAAGTGAAAAGGCAGAATCCAAACAGTGACTGGGTCTTGTATTTATTTGCACTTTAAAACTACATTGTATGGGAAAACTTATTCTTAAAAAAAAAAAAGAGAGAGAGAGAGGGGGACAGCAGCAAAACAGTTCCATGAGTCTGTTGACATTCGAGTAGAGTGTTTGGACCCAGCGAACCTTAAATTTTAGTTCTCTGATTTATAGTGACATTTTTACCAATGAGAGAAAAGTGTGTGGTCTCTTTAAAAACTTTTAAATGGAAGTTTCCCCACATTGAAATATCTTTGTTTCATGCAGTTTACGGCCCCGTGTAAATACTTAGCCTAGAGTCTCCCTGACCCTAAATACCACAAGGTCTGCAGGACCTCATGGGCTACAGCAAAATGATTTGGAGAAAGAAAGTGGCAGACAATTTTACTAGAGGCAGGGACCAAGAGACAGCATATAAAAAGCAGCAATATTATACACTGCATGTTGTTTTGTTACATGAAGACAAAAGGTAAAAAAACAGAAGAATCTGTATATGGAGTAAATTGAAATAGCCATTTATCAACTTTCCTCCACCAGCCTGGTGAGTAGAACAGTTACTGCATTAAATGATTTTTATCATTTTGTAAGGAGACACTTGATAGTTTAAAAGAATGGAAAGTCTGACTGCATATTCTGAAGGTATAAATAGTATTTGTAAACTTCCTGGGAGTTACAGGCAAAGCAGGCCAGATGAGAATAAGGGCAACAGGATGATTCATTAGTGTGGCAGTAAGGAGGGAGGGGCAGAACAGGGACTGGAAAACACAGACTTCTGGGAATAGCATGGGCTTTGCCTGTGTGTTAAGGAGTGAACTTGCCAGAGTTTAAGAAAGAAAAACTATTGCAAGGAGCTTAATCTGTTTCTTATAAATGTTGATTAATTATTATAAGGCATAAATATCTCACTGATATATATAAATGGCATGGATATTTTGAAAGAAGTTATTATAATTCTATGAGCAATATGTTCACTATTTTGCTCTTGCAAGGCTTTGCCTGTAAAGATCTGAAAAATTTATTGTAGCATTTTATTATGAAATTGCATTCATTGTTTGAAAATAATGACTTGTTTTGAGCTAGGTTACCTAATTAGAGATAGAATGTAACAAAATATTAATGATATTGATTAATCGTAATAAATAGTTTAAATTAATTCAAAAATTACTAAAAGAGTTGCTTTTAAATGAATATTTGGTTTAGTTCTAAAATTCTGCTTATCTCATTGACCCTACATTTGCTCATGGCCAAGTTGGATGTACCTAATCTCACTTTCTAAGGCTGCAAATTTACTTTATGTGATTATACAGCAATTCCAAAAGAAAATGTTTGATTCTTTTTGGTTTAGTAGGATATTTTGGCTGAAGATTAAAAGAGCTGGTTTAAAAATGCACTAAATATTTTATAGTAATTATTCCTAGTAAAGCGGTAATAGGAGTCCTCTGCTTTTAAAAAAATTGGAATAAAGATATGGAAGAAAAAAACCTACTGACCCAACCAGTGAGCATCAAATAACTTGGTGAAAAAAGCCTTTTGATTCTTAGAATTCTATAAGTGTATTATTGTCTGGTTCTTGGAATTCAGTTATTGTTAAATCCAGCCTATCAACTTGGAGAGAGAATAATGAGTGATCCTTATCCTAAGAATAACATTCTTTTTGATCAACATTGTTTTACTCAGATTGTAATTTGGCTTTTATATCTAATAGAATTTACTAGTTCCCACAGATTATAATTCTTTTTACCCTTTTCTATCTGGTAGTTATAAAAAAAAAAGCATTACAGAGAGATCAGCTAATTTATTTTTTCATTATGCATCTTTGATGAGGTTTTGCTTATGTATTATGCCCCTATATAAGAAAAATTAATGGACACCTCAGTGGATAAATAAATAGAATCACTTATGTGCATTGCTAAGATAATTTGCTCTTTTTAAAGTGACAGTATTGTAGTAAGGGGTCAAGTCACTTCATTGCAAAATAATTTGAATACTCTAATAGGCATAATTTTACCATGTCTGGTAAATTATGGATGCAAATTTTGGTTTCATCTTAATGTTCTTTGCTACTTGTATGATTTTGTACAAGACAGTTATTGTTGTCATTCTTCAGATTTCCTAATTCCAAAATGGGGGCAGAGAAAAGGCAGCCCAAGGTCTTTTCAAAATTCTGGAACTCCATGATATACGGTTAGGACACCTCATGCAAATTCTTTCTTTAAAAAATTGAATATGTAGAAAATCACAGCTATTTTGATAGTGTAATTGAACATTGATTTTACTATTAGGCTTTCAGTATTGTTGAGAAATTCAAGATATTCTTTTTTTTAAATTTTGTTTTATTTTTACCAAGAACATGTATTGGTACATTGCATACATAATGATCATAATCAACATGGTTATTTTGCACCTGTACATGATACAGCTTGGTTTTCCCTCCTCTTCCCCTCCCCTCCCTTCTATTCACCCACCGTTCCCTATTTGCAATAGGTTTATTTACATTTTTCCATTTTTTTCTTTCATCTTATTTTTCTTTTAACTTTCCTTCTTTTCCCCCCTTTTCCCTATCTAGTTCTCCTCTCTTTTGAATATTATCTCTTTTTTTTCTTACATAATATCTATTATACCCCTTTGAACTTATTTACAATTATGGTTTCTCATATCAGAGAAACAATTCAATGTGTACTGATAAGTGTCTAATTTATTTCACTTAAGAGTATGCGCTCAAGGTATATCCATTTACCTACAAATGTCTCTAGTCTGTCCTTTTTATTGGCAGAATAGTACTCCATTGTGTAGAAAAACCACATCTTTTGCCATTCATTAGTAGTTGGGCATTTAGGTTGTTTCCAAGATTTAGCTATTACAAATTGTGTTGCTCTGAATATGGTTGTGCATATGTCACTGTGGTATGATGATTTTAATTCTTCTGGGAAGATACCAAGCAGAGGAATAGCTGAGTCAAATGGAACCTCTAGTCGTAGTTTTCTGAGGAATCTCCACACTGATTTCCCTAATGGTTGGACCAGTCTACATTCCCACCAACAGTGGAGGAGGGTTGCTTTTTCCCTGCAGCCCTACCAGTTGTTATTGGTTGATTTCTTGATAATAGCTATTCTTTCTGGAGTGAGATGGTATCTTAGTGTTGTTTTGATCTGCATCTCTCGAATGACCAATGATGTTGAACATTTTTTCATATATTTATTGGTTATTTTTATTTCTTTGTCTGAGAAATGTTTATTCATTTCAGATGCCCATTTTTGGATAGGGTCTTTACATTTGGGGGGTTTGATTTTTTTTTTTTGACTTATGTATATATTCTAGATGTTAGAGCTTTGTCTGAGAGACAGCTGGCAATAATTTTCTCCCAGTCTGTGATTTTTTTTGCCCCACTCTATTAGTAAGTTCTTTTGCTATGCAAAACCTTTTAATAGGATGTAGTCCCAAGCATTAAGTCTTTGTATTGTTTCCCATGCAGTCTGGGTTCTGTTCATAAATTTTTTCCAACCCCTACGTCTTTGAGAGTTCTCCCTGTTTTATTCTCCAGTAGATTTAGTGTTTTTGTTTTAATTTTTACATCTTTGATCCACTCTGATTTTAGCTTAGTACATGGTGAGTGACATGTATCTAATTTAGTTTTCGGTACCAATTTTTCCAGCACCATTTATTAAAGAAGCTATCTTTCTTCCAGTGAAGGTGTTTGACTCCTTCATCAAAGATGAGGTATTTGAATGTGTCTGGAGTTATTTCTGCATCTTCTAATCTGTTCCATTGGTCCTTGGGTCTGTCTTCGTGCCAGTACCATGCTGTTTTTATCACAGAAGCTTTATAGTATAATTTCAAGTCGGGGACTGTGATGCCCCCTGCCTTATTCCTGTTGCCCAGAATGGATTTTGCTATTCTTGGTCTCTTCTGGTTCCAGATAAATTTCATGATTGCCTTTTGTAATTCTGTGAAGTATGTTATTGGTATTTTGATTGGAATTGCATTAAATCTGTATAGTAATTTAGGAAGCATGGCCATTTTCACTATGTTGGTTCTTCCTATCCATGAACATGGGATGTCTTTCTATTGTCTGAAATCCCTTTCAAGAGAAATTCGAGATATTCTTAATGATTTTGACCATTCCTTTGGTCTCCCTTCATTATCTGATAGTTGCCTATCAGATAATGAAGCAAGAAGGTGTAGTACATAGTAGCTGGCAGTAATTTAGCGTATGGCAATACAGTTTTATCAGTGGGGAACCTTTTGGATAACAAGTGCTCAAATTCCAACTCAAATTACCTTTGGTGAAATACGAATAATTTTTTTGAATTAGGAAGTCATGCAAGGATGGATGTACCTTCAATTAAAGGTGGATTTAGGATTTCAAATGATGCCCACAGGGCTTTGTTTCTCTATCCCTCAGTCACATTTTCCTATTGGTTTTTTCAGACAGGCAGCTTCTCAAAATGGTAGGAAGGGAAGACTCCAAAATACATCCTTTTGAATTTTGATCAGAAAGAAGAAAAAGTCTTTTACACCAAGCATGTATCAAATATTTTGTTTTATTTTTGAGGTCGCTTGGATTGTGTTCATCCAATCATTGCGGTTGAGATAGGAATTGAGTATTCTGATTGGCCACATGGTGAGTTACATGACTACCATGTGACCACAGGCAGGTTCACCTTCTAACTTATAAGGAATGAGGCCTTCAAAGGAAAGAAGTATTCTTTTAATAGAAGTGAGACACACACTGAAAAATAAAATAACAAATCTAACACCAAGCTTTAGATTGAAGGCATTTTTCATTGAAAATTTTAGCCAAAGAATTAATTTGTGAACACACAGAGGATAAAAGTAACAACCTACAGTTGAAAAACATTAACATCTTTAAGTCACTCAATTGAACAGATGGCAAGACTGCTTGAACTAAGTTGAAATTGATCTGCCCCCAAATTTGAAAAGTTTGCTATGTGCATGCATTGTATTTTTATTTTTTGATAATTTTATTATTAAATAATTTTTTCTATAAAAAAGGTAATGAGTTTGTCCTGAACTTTTTTCTGATATTGACAAAATGGAAGCAATAGTGTTTTTTTCTGGAGGGCATTTTAAACAACAGGATATGAAATGATGTTGTTTTATTTTTTAAATTATGAAAGATTATTGAATCTTAATCAGTTATATAGAAGAAAAGAAAACTGAAGGACATTGTCTCCCATGGAACAATAACTACAGTTTTTTAGACAATGACATCAAAAGTCAGCCCTCCATTAAAGCTATTGGAATCACTGAAATCCAACGATTGCGCACTGCAGGAAATGGGCAGGAACTATACTTGAGGTTTTAGTTTAACTTTGCTTTAGGTTATGCTTTGATGTATCAAGTAAATTTCTGATGTAAGAGTCTCTCCTCCCCTTGTTCTAGCATTTGATTACCTAATAGGAAGAAGCCAGTGTTCCTCAGGGAAATAACTCTGGGCAGTATGAATCAATCTCTCTCTGTCTTTCTCTCTCACTCTCAGAGTCTCATTTATTTCTTCTGCAAAATCCAATTTTAGTGTAAATATAACAAATCGGATGACAAAAAGGAATGGATTAGGCATTCATTTGTCTGTTCCTCATCATTGTTTTCAGCACAAAATATTTAACTTTTGAAAAAAATTGATTTAATTATGACAGTTTTAAAGGTATGTACAGACTGGAAAAAAATTGGGCAAAGTATAAATCTAGAAGGCACGGGGATATATTTGGCCCCAAACTTTGCTATTGAGTGAAAACTCTGTATTTTGAAATTGGTAGTCTACATTATTTTAACTATATTTTTTTAATTGGATAGACTCCCAGGGGTCATGGATATGAACCCCCAAGACAGTAGCAGTGAGTCACAGAAGGTGAGATGTGTACACAAATAACTCTAGCACCAGGGAGACTGTGATAAGTTATTGTAGAAAGTATTTGTTAACATGCTTTGGGAATTCAGAGGGAGGAGAGATTATTTTGTTGAAATGTGGGACAGAGGACAGTGAAGGGTAAGAAATACAAAGACAAAGACATTCAAGAAATAGATGAACTTTGAACAAAAGCTTGAAGGTTAACAGGAATTTAATGAATACAGTAAAATTTCAGAAGCAAATATTTCAGAAATAATGGAATGAAGAAAGACCTATCTAGTGGAATTTAACTATTGTTATAAATGTAGTTAAGTTAATTAAAATTACTTTCAAACATTTTCATGGGAACTATGTATGTTTTTACTAAATAAAACTAAAACTTGCTGTGCATGCGTTCTTGGGTGGATGGGTATGGGTTTTAGAAGCCAGTGTATGGGTCTGATTGTTAAGGTATATTTCGGCTTGCTCTTCATGAAGATTTCCAAGCTTTACCTGTTCCAATTCTTTGCTAATTAACTCAGCAACCTCAGAGGTCTCTTGAACTCTTTCAGGTGAACTATACTGATGTCAGAAAACTAGGTGTGCCTGGGAAGGTGTCCACATGGAGAAGTTTTTACCCTGTGGCACATGAAAGATCGAGAGATTTAATCTGATATCATTGTCATGCTATTTTGTAATCGAGGTGATATCCAGAAAATATTGACATCGTGTATCATAGACTTTTAAACAGCATATAATTCTTTTCCATTTTGACCTCAAGAAATCATATTTTGCCCAAAACAAAGCTTGACATTTGTTTTAACACTTGTGAATCATGGGTTTTACCAACATGTCAAATGAACTAAACAAGTAGATTAATCATGTCTTAATTTGGGGTAAAATAAATAAATAAAAGAGTGCATCATAGTCCTGGAATAGTAACAAGAGTAACTCATTTGCTGGCTGCTTTCAAAAGGACCAAGGTTCAGATCTGTAGTTGGGGGGGAATGTAGCACAGCTAATTAGACTAGAGTTGAATTCATTATTTATGCTGTTGGAATTTCATTTGAGCAATGTGATAATGAACAGGTAATGGCAACTCTGAAGAGGAATGATAAGTGAAAAATACACTGGTTTATAGCCCTGCATCTTTGGGTTACTGGACACAGAAAGTCTTAAGGTAGCTAAATTCAGAGAGATAGGTTGGAATCATGCCTGTTCTTCCCACTGAGGCTACAAATACAGAACAATTTATGATTTTAAATTTTCACTTTCCTACCATATCCAATGGGGAGAATAATACCTGTCGTTTGGGGTTGTTTAAGGATAAAATGAGATAATGCATGGATGCTAGGCATATAATCGATATTATATAATTAACGGTTTTATTATTGCAGTTGTGTATTGTTTTCAGATATTTTCTTTTTTCCTCCCTCCCTTCCTTCCTCCCTTCCTTCCTTGTTTTTGGTGTTGGGGATTGAACCCAGGGCCTTTGCACTGAGCTAAATTCTCCCCCAGCTGACTTTTAGATGAGGTGCCTAGGCTGGACTTGAACTTGTAATCCTCCTGCTTCAGCCTCCCAGAGTGCAGGGATTACAGGCAATCATCGCACACATGTACCACCTTGCCTGGCTTTGAGAAGAAATTTTGATACCATCTTTGTTTCTTGGAATATTTGTTGATGCTTAAAGAATAAATGAGAAAGTCAGTGCTATCGAGAGTACTGTGAAAGAGTGTCTTACTCATTTCTGGTGGCTGTGAAAACTGGAACATCTCTTTTGGAGAATTATTAAACAATTTAGTATCTATTATAACACTACTGTGATATAAGAATGCACTATTTACAAAGTGTGAGTTAGGAGAACTGAGTGGGCAGAAAGAATTGTTGACAATTCACTGGGAATAGGGAACCCAGAGGGATCAGGAAATGTCTTTCTGGTAAACACCGGAAAAAGCTAGAGAGAAAAGAGACAGAGAAAAAATGTCAAGTCCCATTGAATTAAAACCTTTCCTCCCACTTTTAGCCTGTGTTGACAGCATGACCTCGCTATTTGCAAAAGGCAATAACCTCCACAGATGGTGGTGCAGGCACCGGCAGAGTTGGCAGTGAGACCTGGGAGAGACTCATTCTGTGGTGAAGGTTTGTCAGCCTACATCTGGGATTCAGTATCTGGAGAGCCAAGGGAAAGAGTGAAAAGGCAGCCTGACGAGAACCTGCCTGGAGTCAGCACATTCTGGGAGTTCCACTGTGAGGCTGGGGCTGGGAAACAGCGCCCACCTCACGGAGTCACTTGAGGCCCTGTGACTGGGGCTTCTAGACCTTGATGCTCTGACTTCGGGCGTGGGCACAGCCACGTGCACGTATGAGATGTGTACAATCTAGCTCGTAGCTTTCTCTGACTTCTTATCATCACTCTTTGGTGTGAGATCGTGTCCTTTATCAGGAACATTCCTAGAATATCGAAAACAAGGCATATGCCAGCCACCAATCTTCCCTGAAACTTAGTGCCTGGAAGAATACAGAAAGATGTACACAGTCTAAGGTGTCAGAGTGAAAGACCCGAAAGAGATGGACACTTTTTTGCTGCAGTAGTACTAGGATCACACTGCTAGATATCCAGAAGGTATACAGAAAACACATAAAGAAGTTTAAAAAAAACAAACATTTTGTGGTAACATATATGCCCAAAATAAGAAAAGGCTTAAATAAATGAGTCGATATTATTCTTTTAATGAAATTATAAATATGAAAAGTAGCAATATCATTTAATGTTATTAGGGAAGAAAGCGAAGTATTTTATGTACAAATTACAATATAAATCTGTACTTCTAAAAGCACCCTGATGATGGAAGAGAATATACGAAATGGTCATAGTTATTGTGTAGTATGCTTAGGGACCATTATTTTATATAAATTTAAAAATAAAACAAGAACTTATAGAATTTTTTTCTTTTAAGAGAAACTCCTTAGAGATAACAGTAATGTACATTTCAAAAACCTTGAAGAAAGGATTTTGAAAATTTTGATAATAGAGAAAAGATAAATGTTAGAGGAGATAGATACATTTAAACTGATTTAAACATTATATGGTATATACATGTATGAAAACATCATATAGTGCTACATTAATAAGTGTAATTTTATGCTTTTATGTATTAAAATTTTTAAGTTAAAATGATAAACTAATATGCCTGGATTTTTTTCAGAATTAGAGGAAAAGAAAGATGTGATATTTTACTGTGAACATGATAAACTCTTCAAATCCTTTCTTAAGAGTGAGATTTACTTGAGAGTAAATTATAATTAAATAGTTCCATGACTTTAAGATTAAATGCAGGGAAAAAAA
>PVJO010034679.1:0-10539 GCA_004026905.1 Hystrix cristata | reverse complement strand
TTTTTTCTACACAGTGGAGTACTACTCTGCCATGAAAAGGGATAAAGTAGAGACATTCACAGGTAAGTGGATGTACCTTGAGAACATACTCTTAAGTGAAATAAATCAGACACTCATGAGTACACATTGAATTGTTTCTCTGATATAAGAAACCATAAGTGTAAATAAGGACAAAAAGGTATAATAGATAAAATAGGTAAAAGAAAGATGATATTCAAAAGAGAGGAGAACTAGAAAGGGAGAAGGGGGGAAAGAAGGAAGGGGAAAAAGGAAAGAAAGGGGAAAGGGGAAGAATGTAAAAATGTAAATAAACCTACTATAAATTGCAAAGGGTGGGGGAAAGGAAGGGAGGAGTTGGGAGTGGGGGGAACAAAGATACATCATGTGCAGGTACAAAATAACCATGATAAATATGATCATTGTGTATACATTGTACCAATACATGTTCTTGGTAAAAAAAAAAAAAAAAATTCTTTAAAAAAAGGGATAGGAAAACAACACATACGTGCTATCAGGGTAAGCGAGACTCGTGTACAGAACGTCTAGTGTTCAAATGTGAAGACTCCCTGGGGTGTGAGAGTTGAAGCAAAGATTATTTCTGTGGTAGTCTTTGGTTTGTATTTACATTGTGGTTCACATTAGTTTTTATTTCTGATGTTATCTTTTAGGCTTTACAAGCAAATAGGCAGCTGATGTGAAAATGCTGAGGTCTATCCTGAGCACTCGTTACATATTTGATATTTTATTGATATCTTATTTTCCTGATAGGTGCACGTTGTACAATAGAGTAGGAAGCTCGTAACAAAAGAGGAAGACAAGGGAGGTGACAAGAGTGGCCTGTAACACAGGAAAGGAAAGTAAGCACCCGTCCTGTTGGTGTGAGACGTGTGTATGGAACAAGCAGTTGTCATGTGTGAAGACTGATTTGGGTGTGACAATTGAAGCAAAGATTATGTTTGTGGCAGGGTTTTATTTTTGTATGTATTGTAGCTCATATACAAATTTATTTCTGTTGTTATTTTTTAGAGTCTGTAAACCAAAAAGCAGCCAAAGTTGAAATTTTTGATGCTTTTTTTACGAACAATAAATACTAAAAATTCAATGTTTTTGATATTTTTCCTGTTAAGTACTTATTGTTTAATATAATAAAACTCATAAAATTAAAATTAATAATTCATCAATAGAAATATTCTAGAGAATAAATGTGGGTATTATTCACCCACCATAATGCACCTTTAACATAAAATTGACATTATGCTCTTAATATCTGGAAGTTGTGTTAGCATGATCCAGGAAAAGAGCACAGGTGAGGATAAGACAGGGAAACAAGAAGTCATCCACATGGAAGGAAGAATAGGCAGAAAGAGGCTGTGAGGATTTCACTGTAGCCAGAACAAGTAGGGAGATGAGGCTGAGTCAAGAAATAGCAATGGCCAGAGCACAAATGGTTTCAGAAGTAAATCTAAGAAGCCACAGCAATCACAGCATCCTCAGTTTACAGTGGAAAAACTGAGGGCAACAGTGATAAAGTGACTTGTCTAAGATCATGCACTGAGAGCAAGAGAGACAGAATGTCAACCCAGAACTCTGTCTCTGCTCTTCTGAAAACTGCCATGGCCTGCTGCCTCCCTCGTCCCACTCACATGCCCCAGCAAATGCCACCTTCTCAGCTAGGTGCTCTGTGATCATCCTTTAAAAACAGAACCAATCGGGGCTGGGGATTTAGCTCAGTGATTAGAGTGCTTGCCTTGCAAGCACAAGGGCCTAAGTTCGATCCCCGGCACCACAAAACAAACAAACAAACAAACAAACAAAAAAAAACAGAACCAATCATGTGCCAGTCTCCATCCCTTCGCCATACTTCATTTTCCTCACGATACTTACTATAAGTGTGATATGATAGTATGTTTTGTAAACGAATGTACTGGGCACCAGTCTCCTCTCTGACAAAGACATGAAATCTGCGAGGATAAGAATTTGGTGGCCTTCAAGCTGCACACCAGGCAATTACCACAGTACCTGCAACCTGAAGGGGGCTCAGTAAATATGAAATGAGTGTATGAATGAATGAATGAAAGAACTCAGTCTGTCTAAAGTCAGTCTATGATATGCTACATTATGTTGCCATAATCGGGAGCCTCTGGCCTCATAGCGCTATTATGAAGAGATCAGCTGATTAGATTTAGCTTTAGAAAGTCCAGGCTACTAGCATTAGGAAGAATAGTCACAGAGACACAAGTCTAAAGTCCATGGGAACAATGAAGAGACAGCAGCAATAACTTTTGGAAGATAACATGTAGATGAAGTAGTAGTAAGAGGGCAGAGACAAGGAGCCCCCAAAGAACCAGACACCCCAGCAGACCCTCCGTCCAAGATCTGGGGCTACCTGCTAAGAGAAGAGGTCATATCCAGGGAAGCAGAACTGTGCTCATTTTTTAGTATTAGACATGAAAATGACTTGAATACTCTCTCAAATTAAATTCCTTCAGAATAGCCTTTGATAAAATTATATTCTCAAGAGGTTGATGGAGAAATGTCTTTGGGAAAGGAGAAAAAAGATTTTTGTAATGTCTAATGATGATGGGGATGAATGTCTAAACCACACAGAAGTCACAGCCAGGTGTATATTTGATAGTCAGAGAAGCAGCTTTCTCTGAAAAAATAAGGCTTGATACCCCAGTGATGGTCTGCTGCCATCTGGACAGGGCTGCGGGCCCCCTGCTCCTCGTACGTGCAAGCCTATCTGTGGCCGTAACTCCTCAGGCAGAATTCAGATGTGGTGGTTTTCATTCCCACAATGCCAGGATGAAAATTAAAATGTTACAAATATCTAATGAATATCTAATGTGATTACATTCATTCACTTGCTCCTTTATTCATTTAGTCAATCAATTATCCAGAAAGAAATTCAACTAGTACTTTCAGATAGCCTCAAAATTCCAGACTCAGCACAAGGAACCAAATAACAGTCTTGCACGTCATATGAATGGCCTAGTGTTTCGTAACTATGTTCTTTGCAGGAGGCCATTTAAAAAAAATGAAATCACTGTTACATTATTAGAGCGTTTTCTATTTGCCAGAGACTAGACATGTCTTGTCCATTTAATTAGCAGTTCTGTGAGGCTGTTATCATCACCCTCATTTGTCAAATAAGGAAGCCGAAGCTCAGCAAGGTTTAAGAATTTTCAGATGATGCAACCTGACAGGTTGGAGTACAGACTAAATCTACATCAGAATTTTCCCAAATATCTTTCCTGGTTCTCTGAAGCCTCTTATCTTTGCAGAAATTGGTGTTTGAAGTCAGACAGACCTGGAATGAATCCTGGCATGGAAGTGTGCTGTGGAGCATGTAGCACAATACCTGGTTCTCAGCAAGCACAAAAGGATGTGATCCGATGTTGTTGCTATTATTATTATTAACTGGGCAGGTGACTTTGCATCTGAATTACAGTGTTCTCCTCCAAGAAATGGAAACACAAACACAGAGAAGAGTTTGGAAGAGAATTACAAAAACTGTGTCTGGCTTGCTGGCTGGTACACTGAGCGGTCACTGGTAGCAGGATCACAGCTTCTGACCGTGCCACGGTGAAGGGACACTCCCACGTCAAGAAAACAGAACAAGCTCAAATAAATAACTTAATACTGAACCCCAAACGTCTAGAAAAAGAAGAACAAATCAAACCCAAAGCTCGTACGCGAGAGGAAATTATAAAGATGACAGGTGAAATTAATGCAATTGAGATGAAGAAAACAATACAAAGAATTAATGAATCCAAGAGTTGGTTATTTGAAAGAGTAAATAAAATAGACAAACCCATAGCTGCTCTTACCAAAAAAAGGAAAGAAAAGACACGAACCCATGCAATAAAGAATGAAAGGGGTGAAGTGACAACTGACCCTATGGAAATCCAAAGGATCATCAGCACCTACTTCAAGAACCTCTATTCAAACAAGATGGAAAACACAGAAGAAATGGGCAGATTCTTAGAAACATATGAACTACCAAAACTGAACCAAGAAGACATAAGAATACTAAATAACCCAGTATCAGCCATTGAAATTGAAGAAGTAATTAAAAACCTACCTACAAAGAAAAGCCTAGGTCCTGATGGTTTCACAGCTGAATTCTACAAGAAATTCAGAGATGGTCTAATACCACTACTATTCAAACTCTTTAATGAAATTGAAAGGGAAGCAGTACTTCCAAAATCATTCCTGGAAGTAAGCATCACCCTGACACCAAAACCAGAAAAGGATCCAACTGAAAAAGAGAACTACAGGCCAATTTCCCTAATGAACATAGATGCAAAAATTCTCAATAAAATACTGGCAAACAGAATGCAACGAATTACCAAGAAGATTATACACCACGACCAAGTAGGATTCATCCCAGGGGTGCAGGGATGGTTCAACATATGCAAATCAATACATGTAATACACCATATCAACAGAGTCAAAGACAAAAATCACACGAACATCTCAATAGATGCAGAAAAAATGTTTGACAAAATCCACAGCTCTGCAGGGTGAGCCTGGCCTGGTCACAGGAGAATCTCCTTGGTGGTTTTTTTCCTCTCCTTACCGGGGTCCGTCGGTTTAAAAGGAAATGGCCATCTGCCAGCTCTCTTCTGGTTTCTTTCCAGCAAGGGAAGAAGGGGGGAAGAAGTGCTGGATCCAGAGACTAGGAATGGTAATGCCTTTGGGATGCCCTGGGGCCCTCAAAGTCCCAGGCTAGGGACCATTCCCAGAAGCTATTCCTTGGCTACTTCAAGGCTGTCTCCATCCTGCTGAAAGGCTCCCCAGGGCTAGAAAAAGAGCTGGTATGATGGGAACCCAGCAACTCCAGGACAGCTGGATACTGTCACCAAAGGGGGAAAGGTATCACCACGTAATGAGGCCCTATTGTGCCAGACCTCTGTCTGCCTCCATTCTTACTCTTATCGCATCTCTGGAATAAGCTACATTTCAGAACAAGCAAATAGGGGCAGAGAATTCCAACAGCAGTTTCCAGCTGTCTCTGACCATCTGAAAGGCAATCTCAGGTGCTTGTTTCAAAAAGGTCATGAAGAGAAAATCAAGACAAAATGGTGAGGGAGATATTGGCTCTGTGATGGCCTCCGGCCCTTGAATGAAACTGAGGTCAGTCTCAGGACAGCTGGTGTTGAAAATACAGGGGCCTGAGAAGTCCAGGAGTCTCCCATCCCCTGATTCATCCAGCCATACACTTAGAGGTACTTACCTGCCTTGCAGGCCAGCTCTGGAAGCTTTCTGAGTCTCATCCTTCATGTCCTGCCTGCTGCACTTGCCTGTTTCAGCCTCCTGACAATGCTTAGGGAGCTTGGTACAGCAGAGTCTAACACAGAGGTTGGACGGGGGGTTCCAATGCCAGCTCTGCTTCTACTGAGATTCACTTTCTTCAGCAAATGATTCTACTCCTTTGAGTCTTGGATTTTCTTATATATCAATCGGTATTGCTAATAGCAACCTCAGAAGTATGGTGTGAAGAATAAATGACAAGATGCACCAAAATACAACATAAGCATCAAATGGGTGCTGGTGATTCAGGAAGTGGGTAATAATGCTAAAGGTTATCATTTATTGAGCATTTGCTATGTGCCAAGCCAATTCTAAACATTTAAGTAGCGATCAATATTCTTAAGTAGTACTTCATGTTATAGTTCAAATTTGAAATGCTCCCCCAAACTCGTGTGCTAAAGGTATTGTTGCCAGCTGATATTTTGGGGCGGGGTTAAGATCATGTGCTAACCTCATCAGTGGATTACTCAAGAATTTAAGCAGTACAACAGATGCATTACTGACTACTGTGATAGAAATTGGAAGCATTTATGTGCCATTATAGTTCACAATAGTAAAAACATACAGTCATACATATATGTATCTATATACATAACTGACCTAGAATTGTCATCAACACACACAAAAATACTGCTGTTACACCACAGATTTATGCTAAAATGCTCTGCTCTGTTCCAGGCTACTGTGTCCTCTTCTGGTATATTCTGTTCCATTTTTTTTCTTTCATATCACTTTGTAATCTTTTTTAATTGAATTTCCTACTATTCTGGTCCATTCTGTTCCTTTCCACCCTATTCCATTCTAGTATTTTATATTCCATCCCACCCTGCTCTTCTATGGCCCTTCCATACGCTCCCACATTAATACACCCAGTCCCTGGACAGAATGTGTTATACCCGTGTTACATGTAAACAAACAGGTGCAGAAGTAGTCTAAGTTCAAGGACTGATAAATGTTAGAGATTGAATTGAAGTTGTTTAAGCCCCAGGCTGTTTACTCCTAGGTGGGACATCTAAGAAAAGCTCAGAGAAGATTAATCAAGCTGTGGGGGTGAAGGACAGCCCTTCCTCTACCCCTCAAAATACAATGGTGTGTGAGAAGTGCAAGAAGGAGTTGGAGCTGCAGGGAGTGTTGAGGGCGTACAGAGGAGTTGCGTTTGGCTGGAACACAGCACGCCAGGGTGCAGGACTGCAAAGGCCTTGGAGGCGCCGCAGACCATGGGGAGGGCAGGTGGGAGGAGGCTCAGCGCCCTCTCTGGCTGCAGCCCGCCTCTCCCACTGAAGGACAAGTTGGGGAGGCCTCCGGCAGGGATGAGCTTCAGTCTCACGGCAGAAAACAATTGCTTTTGTGGAAACGCTCACACAGAGATAGCCATCTATCCAAAGAAAAGCATATTTGGTCTCAATTAATGTGATATCCACAAAAATAAAAGGATCCCATTTGGATCAGTAGCAAAACACTGCCTCCTTCTCGATTTCACTTGATGTTCACACAAGGACAGTGCAGTAGGCAGGGGAAACACGACTGTCTTTTCTTGTAATAAGAAAACGGGGCCTGGAGCCCCAGTGAGCAGCAGGGACTAGGCCGCAGGGAAAGCTCGCCCGGGACTCATACCGCAGCACTGCACTGGCTCTTCTACAGTTGCTAGTGGCCTGCGCCTCTGCCCTTGTGCAAAGCCCTGTGGAAACGGCCAGCACACACTGATTCCTAGAATCTCGGCTATCTGCTGCCAGCATAGTCCTCAGAAATGCCACTCTGGCTGGGGATAGATTTGTCCAGAGCCTCACACCCCTGCATGTTGGATGACTCGTTCAATCACGAAGCCTTGCAGTTGGTTAGGCTGTAAGAGTTCCATCTTAAAAATAAAGCAGCTGAGCCTTAGAGAGGTTCAAATAGTTGTCAAGATCAATGAGAAAAAGAGGTTGGCCTTGAGTTTAGGAATGGTCGTTCACAGTCTGTAGTCATCTCACCATGTCATGATGCCCTTTGATGTAAGAGCTAATAAAAGAAAACCTAGACTGCACTCTAGTTGTGTGAAAGAGGAGGAGAAAAGGCAAAAGAAATAAGGAAGAAGAGAAACAGAGACTGCTCTTTCTCCCAGGACAACCATTCCACCATGACTATTACTAACTCAGAGTCTCCTCCTTTCTAAATAAGCTTCACATTCAACACTATAGTTGATCCTCACAAGTGCCCTGTGAAGGACAAGGGACACTTAACTTTGCATGCTTTTAAGAGGCTTGAAATTGGTGAAGGAACAGTCAGTTACAAACCTAGGATGGAATCTAGTCCAAAAGATATTTATTTTAAAAAGAGAGAACTTTGCACACTATTTTTTGGGATGACTTTATAATACCACTCATGATAACAAAACATGTAATGGGGTCTACTGTACAGACACATTCACACACACACACACACACACACACACATCAAAAGTTTTCAGAACAAAATGTGTCTTTACTTTTTATATTCTATTCTGATATTCTTTGTTTTGTTCCATTCCATTCTATTTTATTGCAGAAAATGTTGGTCCTGATTCATTACATGAACTTAATATCTTACTAATAGGTACGAAGACTGGATTTTTAAGGAGAGGCAACATGGTCCGTGAGGCAGCATGAAAACTATAACTAAAAAGATCCAAAGGCCTTTGATATGGAAGAAAAAAATCAATCCATTCTCCACTGCTAGAGAAGGTAAAACTATGACCAAAGGGTGGAAAATACATGAACATAAATTTTAGGTCAATGTGAAGAAGTCTTTCTAAATAGGCAAAACTATCCAAACATAGAAAAGCTGCCTTGGCAATAGTGAATTCTCTGGCACTAGAAACACATGAGCTTAATCTTTAAGATTTCCTGACAGGGATGCTGCAGATGGAATTGAAGGTGACCCTTAAGCTTCTTTCCAGGCCAGAAACACAATAATGTCATTTTCTCATTTTTCTGCCCATGACAGCAGCCACCACTGAAAATTTGGCTTTGATGTCAGAGACAGAGGACATAGGGGAGAAATAGGGATACTGGATTTTGGTTCCACCGGTAAAGTGAGCCA
Source organism: Hystrix cristata (assembly GCA_004026905.1). Lineage (NCBI taxonomy): Eukaryota > Metazoa > Chordata > Mammalia > Rodentia > Hystricidae > Hystrix > Hystrix cristata. The sequence continues at coordinate 2,166 of PVJO010034679.1, read as the reverse complement.
ATGGTAAGACACCCCTCTCTATCCTCAGAAAACAGGAGAAATAAGGAGTAGAACAGCAGAGAGATCAAGATGTGAAAAATACAAAATATCAGAGAGAAGGAAAGATTTGTTTTAGTCAGGTTGCACTCAGTTTTCTTTGGGAGACAGAGAGTCAGACTGCCCTCCACACCCACCGCCCCCCCCACACACACAGTGGGGACACAGTTGCACTACAATGGACTATCTCAGTTCTCAGGTTCATTGTCTTATTCTGGGTCCCCTTGTTGCCACTCAGGATACCAGCTCGGCTGCAAAGGAAGGGGAAAGGACGAGTGAATACTGCCTACCCTCTCCTGTGGAGGGAAGAAGCAAGGAAAAATCAGGGCCCATCTTCATGGTCATGTGCTGACTTAGAGAGTCTCATCCCGTCAGACGCATGGGTCATGGAGTTCAATTCATTAATTTCGGTGGAGGAGGGAGGCTGACTAGTCTGATGCTGACATGAATATTGATGGATCACCAGGAGAGGGCCCAGCAAAATCTGCAGCTTAATCAGACCTAGAGAGTCTCTGCGGGCATTAATGTAGGCCAAGTGCTTTCTAGCCAATCAGACCCCATTTCAATTTAATGTTTCAAATTGTTACCACGCAGCTCAGCCTCTTAACGCACAACTCAGACTCAAACTGGGTTACTTGTCTGTTCCCTTTTTCTGCTCCTGGGGAAGCCCCTGCCTGGTCACTCTGCCTGTGTGACAGTCTGCAGCAAGGGAGGTAGATAGAGAGTGGCAGCAAGAATTCACACAGGTTTATACAAAGGGAGAGGCACTTGCGTCACTAAAGCCTGTACTTTGCTATTCATGAAGGCTCATTGTTTCTCCATAGCTGGCAGGATACAAATTGAGATTTATTATCAAACTTCTTTCACCTTACCACCCATCATACTTCCCCAAGCATCCTATATCTCATCCTCACCGGACCGCTTCCACTTTTAAAAAGATTCTGTGCCCTTGTACTTGAAGCCTCTGTGTATTTGTATGTGCTTCACCCTCTGCCTGGAACACTTGCGTGCGCCCCCCCCACACACACACACTGTTCACCACCTCATCTGTATATACCATCCCTCATCTAAAAGCCAGTGTCACCCCAGAAAAAATGCACACACAAAACTAGTAGATCCTTGAAAAACCGGTATTATTTATTCACTTCTTTCATGGAACAGATAACAAAAGTAAAATGAATGAATGAATGTATAACTTTGGACAAGACACTTCAAGTTTCAGATTCTCTTTTCTCAGGTATAAAATGAGAAGAAATTACAAAACCAGCTCATTTGCAGATAATATTGTAGCGTCTCATGAAGGACTCCTTCTTTTCAGTTTTCCACCCTCTCAGTGCCCAGCAAACCCTTCTTTGGGTTCAAGTGTCGGTGTAACCACTGCCCTCCCAACCCTTCCCATAGATGTTCTGTAGCTCAGTTTTTTCGTATGTAAGAGATGCATACTGAATGAGAGAGGGTTGGGATGATTAAAAGCTGCATCCATTCATCCCTGCTTTCAGTATGTATGTCAAATGCTAATTACTGAAATCGTGAATGCAAGCATGATAAATGTGAAAATGATTTTTCATAGGATGAGGAACAGTATAACTCCTCAATATCTCATATCCCCTTGTATTTTCTATACTTCCCTTTCTTCCTACCTTCTTTTCTTCTCCTACTGGTTCTTCTTGCTTTTGCTTTTTCACCGAAGTTATGATTTTGGAATTTTGATGGGTTTTGAGGAAGGAAATCAGACACAGTCTAGCCTTCACCTTGAGGACCCTGACTCAATTTCGAAGCCATCTTCCTCTTCCCCCTTGAAAGCAGAATAGTGAAACTGTGCAGTGATCATTCTCATGCCAACTATTTTATGTGCTGGGCTTTGAGTTCTGTTGAGCAATCTACCATACGGGCAGAGTGTAAGAGGGTTATTGTTAATTAAGGGGACATTGCAATTCTTCTAGAAAATCATGAAAAAAACATCTCATCTTTCCGTTCTACCACCTAGTAAACAAGTGCCAAGATTGAAGGAAGGTCTGATGCGAGGCAATGTGAAACTTCACCTCTGAGGAACATATTTCATATCCTTTACCACATACATAAATCCCCCCACAAAATCTATCGGAAACCATATCTAACAAGGATTCACAA
>PVJO010034678.1:0-10705 GCA_004026905.1 Hystrix cristata | reverse complement strand
GGTGGTTTGAGGAAATGGGGGAGCCCAGGGATGGGGCTGGGGGATCATTCTGCAAATCTCGGAAGAGCTGGGGAAAGAAACCTGGATCCCTGGGCGGCACCTCTTCTGTGTTCCACCATCGTGTCACTGACCACACTTCCTCTTCTTCCCATCCCCTGACAGGGACAGCGGTGTCGCAGGGCCCAGGCGGGGAGACCCGTGCGGGTGTGTCTGACAGGAGCCGATGGAAAGGACCTGAGGCATAACCGTTTCTGGAAGATGGGACCCTCCTTGGGTGGTCGGGCCTGACACCTCCCTGGAGCAGCAATCAGGATGGAAAGGGCAGAGACCCACGGAGCTGCTGGAATTGAGGACGGGCGGGATGGCTGGTGGTGTGGGCCAGGGAGGGCCGGTTCTGAAGCGCACGGCTGCGTGGCAGAGCATCTTGGCAGTGGGGCCGCTACGGAGCAGCAAATAAACAAACGGCAGAGTCCCTGAGGCTACGTTGCACTCGTGACAGACACAGCATGGCTTTGATGCAAGCAGACAGCAGACCTGACCCTTCCCAGGTGTGGCGGCTACATGTGAGCCTGCGCCGGCCATCCGCGGTCTCCAGAGAAGGTGTCTGACTGCCTTCTGCAGATTGCCCCCAGGCAGGCAGCCCCCTCCCAGAGGGAGCTCCGGCTCGTGTCTAGGAGTTGTGAGTGTGACCGAAAAATGGTTAATATTTAATTTAAAACCTTTTATTGCAGTAAAAGACACGTTGCCATTATTCCATTCAAAATACACCGCCACACACACGCACACTGTGAACACACTCGTTTCTCAGTCTTGCCACTTTCGGAAGCAGCCCTGGAAGACACGTTCACGTTTTTAGTTGCACGGTCGTGGTTGCCTCAGTGTCCTGGATCATTCAGAGCATTTACCTTCTTGGTCATTTTGACTTTGGGGACGAGCCACAAGTCGCGTGGCACAAGATCTGGTGAACAGGTAGGTGAGCACACACCGTAATGTCTGTTCGAGCCGCCTTTTGGTTGGATGGCGCTCAGCAGCAGCATTCACTGTATTTTTGATCATACCTCATGAAGACACTCGTGAGACAGGACTCCCAGAGCTGCTTCAGAGACTGGCAAGAATCATGGGACGAGTTTGTTCAGAGCGGGGGGCGTTTTGAGGGGGGTTGATGGCAATGTGTCATTTAGTGTAATAAATTTACAAACGTTTAAATATTCACCGTGTATTTTGATCATACTGTGGATCTGCCTGGCCGACAAGACTATGCAGATGCCAAGGTCAGAGCTGTCTTGCACACGATTGCCCTGGGCCCAGGCGACACTGCACAGGGCCTGAGGGTGACCTTTCCAGCAGCCCATGTTGAGACAGGGTCTTGCTCTGAGGTTCAGGCTGGCCTCAAACTCTCAGTGATCCTCCTGCCTCAGCCTCCTCCATGCATAGCCCCACGTTGCTCTTCTTGTAACTGAGGGCTGTCACGCTGGCCTGTCCCCAGTTCGGGGAGAGGAGCGGTCCTCTGAGAAGTCCCTCAGCAATCCTGTTCTCTCCCCGGATCTCTGGGGCACTTTGCCACTGGTGGCCACTCATCCAAATGTCCTTTCCTGTTGGTGGCGAGATGTCCCCGCTTTCAACTTTCCCATGCCCGTCTGAGTGATGGGGCTCCACACCACACTGCAGGGACCCTGTTCCCAACACGTGGCCGCCTCAGCTCTAAGAGCCCAGCGCAGGACTGCATCTTATCCACGGCTGGGGAGTCAGCCGTGAGGGGGTAGTGAGTGGAGTCGGCTTTGGTCGGGGCACACCGTAAAGCACCAGTGTGCAGTAATCAAGAGCTTGCAAACTGTCGATTATAGGAAGATGGTTGTCAAACAACCCTAACACGCACCTTTTTCTCTACCAGATTTCTATTCTACTAAATAAACCGAATAACTCTGATGCCTCCCAGCAAGGTCTATTTTATGACCGTGGCTAACGCTTGTCTGCAAGTGTTCACTGAGTAGCTACTATTTCCTGGGTCTTTTTCTAGGCCCCAGAGATTCACTAATGAATAAAAGCAACAGAGAAAGTTGCATCGGGGGTGGGAGGGGACAGTTAATGTATAATGATAATATATCGTGTGCTAGGTAATTTTATCAGCAGCAGAAGAAAATCAAGAAAAGGGAACTAGGGAATATAGCAAGAGTGTGTGTGTGTGTGTGTGTGTGTGTGTGTGTGAGTGTGTGTGTGTGTGTGTGTGTGTGTGTGTGTAGGGAGACAGAGCAGTCTTCAAGTAGGGGACGCAGGAAAGCCTGACTTAGAAGGTAGCGTTTGAATCAAGAACCAGAAGTCACAGAGTAAACTATAGCTATCTGGGGGAAAGAGTCCATTCAGAGGGAGTAGCTTGTGCAAAGGTCCTGGTGCCATGTTCTAGGACCAGTGAGGTGGTCATGTGGCTGGACGGCAGCCAGAAAAGCAGCAGGAGATGAGGCCAGAGAGAGCTGGCAGTGGAGGCTGAGGCAGGTCAGTCGGGGTCTTGGAGGACTTTGCTTGTGCCCCGAGTTGAATGGGAAGAATTTTGTAAGGATTTTGAGCAGAGAAATGGTACGACTGGACTTTACTGGTGACAGAATTACCCCCGAGGTGCTGTTCAAATGGCAGAGCTGATAGCTGTTTGTCCCAGGCTGTCACGGTGGAGAGAAGGGGACAGATTTTGGTCCTTTCAAAGAGGGCAAAGTGTGAAGAATCTGGTGTGGGGTGTGAGAGAAAGAGCAGAGGCAACAAGGACCCCAAGGTTGTGGATTTAAGCGATGGGAGGAAGGAAATAGCGGCCCCTGGGCTGGCCCTGTGCCAAGGCGGGATGCCTCCCTGCTGTGCCAGAGGCCAGACCTCCCTCCCTGGCCCGACCCTGGCTGGCTTAGTGGCTCCTCCCCCCTTTCAGAGCAGAGCAGGTGTGCGGTCGTCCTCCCACATCTGGGACGGGATGCATCCGCTTTCCGTGACTCACTCTCCTCTCTCACTCTTCTCCTCCTCCGCACATCCACCCCCGGGTCTTATTTGCTGCCCCTGCACTCTGCTCTCCCTCCTGCCTCCCTCTGGAGCTGAGCAAGCTTGTCTCTCAGCCAAGTGACAGGGCCCCGTCAGCAGAGTAGCCAGGGCTGCCACCTCGTCCACAGCCGCGAGCAGGAACAGACGCGGCCTGGGAGGCCCCCTCCACTCAGCCCACTCCTGGGAGCGCTGGGGACAAGACTGGCACTCACTCTAGCTGGGAAGTGAGGATAGAGTGTTGTCACTTGTGGAGGAAACCGCACCAGCGTGGGAAGCAGGAGACAAAAATACCAGGGCAGAGGACGGTAGGTGAGGAAAAGGTGGGTGCTCAGAGGGCATCAGAAGAGCCCAGAGTCATCGTGGGGAAAAGGAGAGGAATTGGAGGCCGAGAGCCCTTTCACAGCTGCTCCTGGGAAGGGGAGGGGGCTCTGTCCCAAGTGGACGGGCGGGTCATACATCACCAGGAGGGCTGGTGCCACCAGCTGCCCCAGACTGTCCCTGCTCCCTGCCACCTGCCTGCCCTTGGACTGCACCATTCCTGGATGGACAGTGTCTTTATTTTCAGACCGACGTGACAGGGAACCAATTTACTAGGACAGTCTTGAGCCCCTTAGCTGGCGTTAGAAGGGTGCTCTCTCTTGGGCTTAGACGGCCAGTTTATGATCTGGGAGCTTTCTGGGCCACCGAAGGGGAAACCTCCATGCTGGTCATGGAGGAGGGAAATGGCTTTGAGATTCCGGAGATCTGGAGGCCAGCCCGGCCTCCGCTGTGTGATGCACATCGAGACCCTTCGCTTCTTGTTCCCTAGTCAGCCCACCTGGGAAATGGGGAATTGGACCCACGGTCTCCAGTGTTCCTTCTGAGTAGTTCTGAGATCTGTGACTCCCTCGTGTGGACCACACAGGGCACATGATGGAAAGAAGACCTTACTTCTTGCCTGGGGAGATCCATGCTGATTCGACTCTTGTTAAGCTTCCACTCTGCGGCAGGAAGTTATAGTAACCAGGTGACTTTAGCTACTATTAAGATGACTCTGGTATCCAGGCAGGTATGGCAGGTTTGTGGGTTACCTATGACAGACACAGTGTCGTGGTGACCGAGTTAGTATCAGTAGTGTGCCGACCGGCAGGCAGCAAGCCAGGGGGGTTCCACCATCATTATTCACGTTATATGGTGGGATGGGTCACATAGCTGCTGGCTTCCCGCTAAGGAAGAATGGATTCCTCAGGCTGCCCGGCCAAGCCAGTAGCCCTGACTGAGCCTGGGACCTGGAGTCTTTGGAGATGAGGATCCTTCCCTCTCAGCTCAATTTCAGAATACGCAGCCCACCTTGGCGGTTGGGGCAGAGTGGGGGAGATCAGGATAAGGCGTGTCTGATGGTCACTTTGAGGACGAAGTGCGGTCATGTCGGGGAAAGTGCTTGCTATCAGACTCAGTGCATGCAAGGAGGCTGTGAGCAGCACTGTTAGCTTCTCCTTAGATGAGCGACAGACACCAAGCTCATTTTAGTTGTGGCTAAGGAGTCAGAATGGTTTGGAGCAAGGGTCCCAATCCCCAGGCCATAGGCCTGCACCAGAAGTACCAGAACCAGGGCACACAGCAGGAGGTGAGCTGGAGCCAGTGAGCAAATGATGTGTTCACAGCTGCTCCCATCACTGAGTTACGGCCTGGGCTCAGGCTGCTGTCAGGTCAGCATCAGATTCTCATAAGAGTGTGACTCCTACTGTGAACCGTGCAGTTGAGGGATCTAGGTTGCATGCTCCTTTGAAATCTCTGGAGTCACCCCCTCCATGGAAGAATGGTCTTTCACGAGACTTGTCCCTGGTGCCACAGAGGCTGTGAACCAGCGGGGGCTTGGAGCAGTCTGGAGATAGCTGGTCAGCTGGTCGAGCTGCACACCACGCCGCCCCTCCCCCACCAGACGGAGGACAGCAAACCCCAGAGGAGCAGGGATCCACTCACAGGTGGTGGTGGCTGGAAGGGGCTCCCTGGGCAGAGGAGTACTGCTGCTGTTCTTGCTGCTGGCCTGCTACAGACCCTGGGGCCTGCGGCGGGGACCAGGCGCGACCATCTCTGGCTCCCTGGGCTGGGTGTGATGGGGAGACCCAAACAGTGTCCTTCACAAACTGAGCGCCTCACCTGAGTGATGAGCGTGAGAATCAAAGCAGCAGCTTTGTCCTTTCCTCCCCGGCAGGTCCCTTCCTACCTTCTCTGCAGATCAGAGCCACTCTCGCTTTCTGACAACACGCCACTAGAGGGAGCCGCCAGCACCCGAATTCTCCAGAACTGCCCTTGGTTGGTCCTGGGCCTCCTGGCAGGAAGGACCACATGCAAGCCTCTGCAGGGCTGAGCTTCCGCACTGCCCTGCCTCTGGGCTGCAGGGCTCTCTTTACCTACCAGAGAGGTGTGGTGGCTGCTTATTGACAAATGTGACATCCCAGAGTGCTACCTGTAACAGGAAACAGTTCGTCAGAGACCTGTGCAGGTGTGGGGCAGCCAGGACAGCAAGGACCCTGTTCCTCTGACTGGTGGAAGAAAGAGGCCTTGCCTGATGGTGTCCCCAGTCTCCTGGAAAGAGCAGGACATCGCCCTGCTCCATTGCCTATCTAACATCCTTGAGACTCTGGCCCAGTTTGTTCCCTGTGGAGGGAATTGTTCATAGGAACCAGGAGACAGTACAGCCGAGAGATCAGGCAGGCGTCTTCTGAAGAAATGATTTTCCAGTCCAAATACCAGTTAGTCACAGAGAACCTGGAACCCCAGCAGGCTGGGTTCAGCCTGGGTTGTTTTGAATTTCTACCAGGTGAGTGGACCGGGAGTTAGGAGGGGCCACATACAAAGGTGACCTTGTTTGCAGCCTTCCTCCACCCAGTGCAAGTCTTTGACTTTGGGCCTCAGTTTTCCTCTGTCAAGTGGGGAGTTGAATCAAGTGACCCCCAATATCCTTTGTGCAATAGATCGTGGCACATTCAGTTTGTGCTCCTGCATCATGCTTACTGGTCACCAGCTTCTCACGTCTCACAGTTTGGAGCATATTAAAAGTGGTCTTTCTTCCTCATATAAGCAGCTATAAAAAATAAAATTAGACTGAAGCTGGGTGTGGTGGCACAACCCTATAATCTGGCACTCTGGATTATCAATTTAGACCCTGTCAAAAAGTTCTGGGAGGGTAGCTCAGTGTGATGGCCCGATGCTCAATCCCTGATAGCACAAAATGAATGAATGAATGAACTTAGATTGGTCTCCTAGAACTAGTCAGCTCAACCAAATGACCTTGAGCCCTTCTGTGCTTAGTGGTGGTCACAGCAGCAGGTGGGAAGACAAAAGTGGGTCCAGTTTATGCTTCCTCTGCCCACAGCTCCTTGCTCGCCGCCTGCTTTCTTTTCTGGGCCACCTTATTCTGGGCAGGCTTGGTAGCCTTGCTGCTCACTGCTACAGGGTCCTCACTACTTCTGATTTTTAATTTTTTCTATTCTAAGCTGGGGTTTGGTGAGAAAGAAGGCCATTGGCTTCGGGAAGAGTGAGGGAATGCACAGGCAAGTCCGTGCAAAAGTGCGCTTTATTCCAGCCAATGCGGAATCGGTTATCATTATTATTATTGAATAGAATAAGGAAGAAGTGTCTCTCACTGTCGTTTGGTCCTGGTTTCAATCATCCAGCCAGGTTTCTGGAGATTAATAGAAGCAGGGTCCCAAGGATGCTTGGTCTAGGCCAGTCCTACCCATTTATTCTTCATCATGGATCAGAGAACTGGGTAAATTGTGGATCCCTGGGCTCCAGCCCCAGGAGTCCTGGAAGGGTAGATATGAGAAGGGCAAAGAGCAGCAGCCAGGCCCCGCCCAGGCCGGTGCTGCGGAGCTGGGGGCCACACTTTGTGTACGACCAGTGGAAGGCAGTGACGACTCCAGGTCATCGTTTACGTGCCGCGCAGTGACCTCTGGATTAGCTGGATTTTCTCTGAGCTCATAGGCAGCAGTCCATGCCACAGACGCAAGCGTTTTAAGTCTCCAAGGGAACAGAGGAGAGTATGGTTATAACTAAGCTCTTGGCGGATTACCAGGACCATCACCGTCAGCGTTGTGAGCCTCTGGCCGCTAGAGGGCACCGGGGCTATTTCTCTACAAGCCCGAGCGTGGCGAAGAGGAAAAGTACTGAGGAGAGTAGGCCGCCTTTGAGCAAACGCTGCGGGGCTGCTGCACGCTGAAGCCCAGCACGCCGCTGGTGCCCAGATGCCATCGGAACCAGGCGTGGCAGGCAGGAGACAGTTTATTTCCCAGAGCATTCGGTTTTCCTCCGTCCTCAGAGTGCACCGCATTAATCCCATTATGTGATGCAGGCACTAAGCAGCCAGGCGGAGGAGAGAGGAAGCGGCGCCTGCAGGGTGACCCGGAGGGCTGGACCACAGTGTCTCCTGGCCCGGGCCGGGTGTCGTGGGTGGGATGCAAGCCGAGGAGCGCTGGCCAGCTCTGAGAGCTCCATGGACCCCGAGGGTCACGTTCCTGGGGTGGGGGGTGGGGTGGCCCAGGAGCTCTTCAGGAAGAAAAAGACACAGTGGGCAGAAGGTGAGGCTGAGGACACAAAGCCATCAGGACAGTATTTCACCCCGAACTTGTCCCCACTGTGCGCCCTGCGACTGCTCTCGCAGGGTTCGGGGAGCTCTGGGCACCCTGGTGGGCTGGGAAGGGCGAGGCAGGGCCCGGCCCGGTGGCCAGGACCTTGCCCTTGCACTCCTGCACCGCTCCTGCCTCTTGCCTGCGCACCCTTCCTGGCCCACGGCGTGCAGAAGCTTTGGAAATGGCGGGCTCTTCCCCACATTACGTGAGAGGGAGCCAGGTCTCAGCCACTGAGATCCTCTGCTCTCCTTTCTTGGCATGAGAGAGGCGTCCGGTGGGTTGCAGAGACGCGAATGAGTCTGGGTAACATCTGGACCTGTGTGTGTGGGGGGTCTGCGGTGAGCTGGGTGTGTACTGTGAACCCCAGTTTATTTGAGATGCCAATCTCCAGGGGGGGTGTGTGTCTCTGGGACTGTGTGGGTGCACAACCTCCATGGCAACAGTGGCAACAAAGCTCCTGCTGTAAAATGTGCCTGGGGAGGTGGGTACTCCCAACCCCTGCCTGGGGGAGACTCCGTCTGCCTCAGTGACCCTCCGGGGGGCATGTCCCTCCTGGGTCAGAGCCCGAGACTCTGCAGCCGAGCTTTCCTGGCGATCCCCGCTGCAGCCTGAGGCTTCTCTGGTTCATGGGGGTAGTTTTCACACGAGCATGTGAGCAGATGGCTTCTTTTATGGTTGTAAAAGATGTGTGAGTGTGTGTGTATAAGTGTGTGTATATATGTGCAGTGTGTATGCGTCTATGCGTGTATGCGTCTGTATATGTGTGTTTGTGTGTCTGCATACAGGCATGTGTGTGTGTATTGTATTGGTGCATGTGTATATATAGCTGAATGAGTGTGTATGTATGTACATGGGTGCATATGCATGTGTGTGCACATGTGTGCATATGTGTGTTTCTGTATTGTGTATGAGAATGACTGTGTGTATGTGTGTTGTGTTCATGTGAATGTGTGTTCAGGATCTATCAGTTCCTACCCCAAGCACCCCACTAAAGCCTTTTTGGTAAGCAAAACCAAGTCTTGACGCTGTTCTCCGTCTCCCAGATAGCTTTTCTCACTGCTGGCCCCAGAGATCTTGCACAAGAGACCGAGCAGTGGCCCCGGCCCCCAGTGTTCAAGTCCTGGGTATGAATTCCGACCCTCTAGTGTGGCTTTCCCAAGGGCACGGGGCCTCCGCCTGGTGCAGAAGCCCCGTCCGGCCTCTCGGGCCCTCATGCTGTCTGGATAGGGCGCCGCAGCTGCTGCTGGGTGCCCACCTGCAGAGACACCGCTGGGCTGCCTGTGATGTCCCCACAGCCCCTCGACCTCTGGCCCTCCCTCGCTTCCACCTTGCGGCTCCCTGCTGCTGTGAGGCGCTGCCTGGGTGCTTGGACCAGGAAGCTGCAGCGCAGGCCAAAGGCGGCCGCCCATCCCTCACCCCCCCCCCCCGCCTTCTCTGTGCTGTGACTGACCTGGAACATCGGAGACAGGAAAGTCACCGCTCCAGCTGGATTTTGCTGCAGTTTCTTTTTTCTCCCCTAGATGCTGAGAGCTATTTTTAGCCCTGGACTTTTTTTTTTTTTTTTTTTTTTTGCAGGGGATCCACAGTCTATTTTTAAAGCCCTTACGGAGGCTGGATCATCCAATGCCTCTCACGGGGAGCTCCGAGAGAGCAAGGTGGGCGATGCCGTGGCCGTGGGGTAGTCGGGAAGGTCCGCGGAAGGGCGGGAGAGCCTGTGGGAGGAGGCGGCGGGGACTCCGTCCTGCTGGGCCCGGGAGAGCCCATGGGCGCCCCCTCGCCCAGTGCTCCAGGGCCAGCAGCCCCCATGCCCTCCTGGCAGCCGCAGTGACATCACCTGTGGATGTGGCCTTGGTTTAGCTTGCCGTGTCTGCCCTTCCTTTCCCTGGATGTCTGCCCTCAGCACCCCTCCCGTCCCCTTTCCACAGCTCAGACTGTGTAGGCAGAAAGTGAGCTGCAGGCAGTTTGGAACGAGGCAGTGGGACAAAGCTAACAGGAAGTAGATCTAACTGAAGTCCGGGAGGAGGGGGGTACCGTGTGCACCAACGTGGTGGCCGGGTCACATGGGGTCTGTGGGGGCCGGGAGGAAAAAGGAGTCATGGGCAGGTGATGAGGGAAGTGCCCTCCCAGTGGCTCAGGCAGAGACACCGAGCCACCCCTGGTCTCCTCACCTCCCAACGTGTGCCTGGCCCTCGGCCCCTCCGTTCAAGACCTGTGGGATTTGGGGACAGGCTCACAGGACCCTCACGGAGCAAGTAGGGAGGGGACCTGGGTGGAGCATCCTGGACCAAGTGGCCGAAGATGCTTCCGAGCAGAGTGAAAGCTCCCCTCATCGGGAGCTCCCAGCAGGGAGGGACAGAGGGGACTTCCCAGCAGGGAGCCTGGCAGCCACCCAGATGGGTCAGCCTCGCACGCTTTCCCTTCTCTACCCTCATGGAACTTAGTCCCTGGGACTGTGGCCCGATGCAGTCCTGGCGATGACCAGGGCTCTGGGGGCCGCCCACCCTCCAGTTCCCTGCCTTCTCCAGGGTACCAAGGTGTGAGGAGGAGGGAGGCTCAGGGCAGGCAGTGGCAGGTCGTCGGGGGGGCCACCCTGTTGGCAGGACCCGGGAGGGTCAGAGCTCTCACGGCCCCTGCCTGCCTTCCGTGCCCAGACCCCTGGCCCTCCTTGCCAAACCCTCCTCCAGGGCCCGGCCTGCCTGCACTGTGGCCTCTCGGGCCTCACCAGCGTCACTCGACAGGGTTGCCTGTGCTAGCCACTCTGTTTAAAGTCCCCATCTCCTGGCCTGTGCCCTCCCCACCCTGCTTCCCTTGGGGTGCATCACCACCTATGTACCATCTATTCGTGCCCGTGGTTGGTAAACTATCTCCTGCATCACATTTCACAAGGAAAGGGATTTTTCTATCTTGTTCATGATTAAATCCCAAAGTATCGAAAATGTATTTGTCGAATGAATTAATGACAGCCAAATGTGCCGAGTATTAGCATCCCTGGGGACTCTGCAGTTCAGTAGAGAACTCAAGGAGGCTGCAATGTTGTGAGATGTGTAGTCGTTCTTGTCCTCTTTACTCAGCGTCTG